>JAUZST010045189.1:0-25888 GCA_034779995.1 Parotocinclus haroldoi
TTTGTGTCTTAATACTTTTGGCCACATGTTGGTTTGTGTCTTAATACTTTTGGTCACATGTTGGTTTGTGTCTTAATGCTTTTGGTCACATGTTGGTTTGTGTCTTAATACTTTTGGTCACATGTTGGTTTGTGTCCTAATACTTTTGACCACGTTTATCATTGTGTCCTAATATGTTTGACCATGTATGGGTTTGTATCTAAATAATTTTGAGCACATACAGGATAGTGTCCTAATAATCCACGAGCGGGTTTGTGTCCCAATACTTTTGACCCAAGACTTAAACGGACTGAAAACTGTCTGTTTTGCAATTTCGCTGAGATTGACATCATTTACGAACCGTTTCTTTTCTCCTGCAGGAAGTTCTACTACATCACCCTGCTGAGAGACCCGGTGTCACGCTACCTCAGCGAGTGGCGACACGTGCAGCGGGGCGCCACCTGGAAGACGTCCCTGCACATGTGCGACGGGCGCACGCCGACCCCCGAGGAGCTACCGCCATGCTACGAAGGCACGGACTGGTCGGGCTGCACCCTGCAGCAGTTCATGGAGTGCCCCTACAACCTGGCCAACAACCGCCAGGTGCGCATGCTGGCCGACTTGAGTCTGGTGGGCTGCTACAACATGTCGTTCATCCCGGAGAAGAAGCGCGCCCAGGTCTTGCTGGAGTCAGCCAAGAAAAATCTGAGAGACATGGCCTTTTTCGGGCTGACCGAGTTCCAGCGTAAGACGCAGTACCTTTTCGAGCGCACCTTCCACCTCAAGTTCATCCGGCCCTTCGTGCAGTACAACAGCACACGGGCAGCCGGCGTCGACCTGGACAACGGCACCATCCAGCGCATCGAGGAGCTCAACGACCTGGACGTGCAGCTCTACGACTACGCCCGCGACCTCTTCCAGCAGCGCTACATGTTCAAGAGGCAGCTGGAACGGAGGGAGCTGAGGCTGAAGAACCTCCGGCGCTCGCTGGGCCCGGCCGATTCCGCCTCGTCCCGGGATGAGGCGGCGGAACTGGACGCTTCCCGTTTTTCCACGGAAGACTATTTAAACCATATCGTTAATCGCTGGTAGCAGGACCGGGGGGGAAACATGTTAGCGATCGGGAGGATATTGACGATCTGTTTTGTCGTTATCATGATAGAACCTGGATGAGACGATGGAGACCGAATGCTTGCCGTAGTCGAATCGAATGAATAATGCAGACGTTTATGTCGAATGTTTTTGCCTGACATTTCAGCCATGATTTTGAGAAGAAGAAGAAGAAGAAGAAGAAGAAAAAAAAGCCCCGGTCTTCTTTTGAATGTTTTTGTTTTCAGGGTTCCTTTAAAGCAGAACCTGTACCAAGAGGTTTTATAGCTGGGGTGTAACGATACGCCGTGGCTCCATGCGGCAGGATTTATTTCACCTACGAACACGCTTGCATTTTCAAACACCAGGAGGCGCACATCCAACTTCCAACTCACATAGGCATATCTTCCGTTCCCATCCATCCATTATCTTCCGCTTAATCCAGACAACCGGGGCCCACCCGGCAACTCTGGGCACAAGGGCAGGAACAACCCTAGACGAGGCGCCAATCCATCGTAGAGCACACACACACACACACACACACACACACACAGGCACACACTAAGGGCCACTTTAGAGACGCCAATGAACCTAACACGCACGTCTTTGGACTGCGGGAGGAAACCGGAGTACCCGGAGTAAACCCACGCAGACACGGGACGGATGTGCAGACTCCACACAGAAAGGACCCAGGCCGCCCCGCCCTGGGATCGAACCGGGGACTCAGCGGTGCGGCCCTTATAATTAATAATTATAATAATAGTTATTTTCGTTCTCACGTTTATCATCTAGACGGCCCAAGCAGGTCGGGTCTGTTCTTGAAGTCTTGGAAACCGTGGTTTCTTTCTTTTTTTTTTTACAGCGCTTAGGGAGTTTTTCCTTGCCACTGTCACCCTAGGCGTGCTCAGTTTGGGCTTTGTATAAAAAAAATAAAATAAAAAAAAAACGTTACCGTTAAACTTTCAACGAGCACACGCTGTTGATACGCGGTCGGTTCTTTTTTTTTTTTTTTTTTTTAATTTAACTGAAATGTTCTCTTCTCTAGTGCGGCGCCGTTCCATATGTGAACGTCCAGCAGGTAAGCAGACGAAATCTTTTTTAATAGTAATAGATTGTACTGGTTCATTATTATGTTAGATTTCTTTTGGGGCTAAGGCATCAAACTGCTAGGAACCGTTACGCCCCGAATTAAAAACCGCAGAGCATAAACCCGTGATTTGACGATAGCACAGACTGTGATCATCTAATGTTTGACTGCTTTGGCTTTCTCCGTTCGCATTCGCAGTGGGGAAGAAAATGGTCGGAAGGAGAGAAAATGAAAATGCTCGAATCGGCCCTGCTGACGGGTAAGAGAACAGGAGTTCTTAACAGGAAATGGGTCTCGTATCGGATGACTGAACAGGCCAACGTCTGTACTTGAACCTACCAAGAATTTTGAAACGTGAGAAACTGTGTGCATGTAGTGGATTCCGCTGAGAAGGCACAAAGAAATATCTACGCTAGTTCAAACGGAAACGTTGCGTTTTTGCCCTCCCAGCCGTCTGGGCCACCCTCGGGGGTCGGGTCCCTTTTTGAGTCTTGGGTCCTCCCAAGGTTTCTTCCTTCTACTTTCAGGGAGTTTTTCCCTTGCCACTGTCGCCCTGGGCTTGCTCGATTTGGGATTGGCCGTTTAAGATGATGAGACTGTAAAGCTGCTCTGAAACTGAACTGAATTGAATCCACGGCCCATGGAGTAAAGCCCTTTCTATCAGTCTGGAGTCCATACTTTTCTAGCGACAGTTCGGGTCCTCATTAGGTTGCACCCTGACTATTCGCAGCGCCACCTAGACCACGTCGGTTTGTCTTTTCTTTCGTTCCAGAGTACAACACAGATGTTAAAAGCCTCATGAAGGAACTCGTCAAGAAGGGCACTGCGCTGGAGAAAACCAAACAAGATCTAAAAACCGCCAAGGTGGAGCTTCTGGATAAAACCACCAAGCTGGAAAAAGCAGCTATAGACCTGCAAGAAGCTAAGCCTCGTGAGTAGCTGGTGCACTTTTGAAAACGACGGCTTTGGGCGACCATTTTGTGTCAATTAGTACCTAATAAAAAACGTAACTGACAACGAATTATGTGTAAATGATCTTCTTTCCAGCGAGTGCAGAACTACCGGTTCCTCTGACCGACCTGAGGCTGGTCCTGCTGGGGAGGACTGGGTCTGGGAAGACAGCGGCACGAAACACAATCTTGGACGGAGAGGTGGCGAGTCAGGCTGGCACATCTGCACCCACCGAGCAGAGTGAGAGCACACAGGGGGAGGTGGCAGGGAGGAAGGTGACCGTGGTGGACACTCCAGACTGGTTCGGCCCTGAACTGCCTTTGGAAGATGTGAGACGGGACGTGGGGCGCTGCGTCCGTCTGTCCGCCCCGGGACCGCACGCCTTCCTCCTGGTCCTACCAGCAAAGCAGTCTCCAGAAGACGAGAGAGCGATACTGGAGAGAATGGAGGAGATCTTCGGCGAGGGATGCTGGAAGAGCGCCATGATCGTGTACGCAGTTGAAGCGAACGAACAGCCAGTCGAAGACGGCGGGGAGGGCCTCCAGACGCTCGCTGGGAAGTGTGGCAGCCGGTGTCACTACCTGAACATTCACGAGAGAGGAGATGGCGGTCAGGTGCCCGAGCTCCTGGAGAAGATCGAGACCATGGTGAAAGGAAACAGAGGGAGATTCTACAGCAGCCAGATGTACCTGAGGACAGAAGCCGAGCTCGAGACGATCATCTCGCAGGCGAGGGAGAGAGAAGACAGAAGAATCAAGGAGCGCCTGGACAAGGAGGTCCAGAATTCTTTCCGAAAGTCCGAAGGAACGATACAGGAGCACGAAGAAGGTCTAACGCAGATTGGCCGACGAATCGCCGACCTAGAGAGTAGAGCAAGCGCCGAGAATGACGACGAGAAGAAACGAGATCTGGAGTCGAGACTGGAGAGGGAAGTCCAAAAGAGGGCTAAGATGGAGAATCTGATCGCCACCTTGAAGGAAAAGCTCGTTTGGGAGAGGAGCGAGATGGAGGAAAAGCACAAGAAAGCCCTGGAGGAGACGGCCAGGTCAGAGGCCAAGAGCGATGCGATGAAGATAGTCGTGCCTGCACTGCGGAAAAACATGCTGACGTCGAAACTGAAGCTGCACGATCAATTCAGCTTAGAGATGGAGGAGAAGATCAGGGAGCTGGAGTCGCTCAAAGAGAGACTCTCGAAGCTAGAGGAAGAGCTCCAGAAGCCCCGAGGAGAGTCCAACGTTCCTTGCAGAGTTCGAAAACGGGGCGGGAGCATCTGAATCGAGAGTTTCACTTGCTTGAAAGGGCAGTCTTGTAACGGTGAGACGCTCTACCACTTGAAGCGTCTGTCTTATCTAAATATACTTACCAAGTAACCAGGTCAGAACTGGATCTCTTGTTTGTCCCCTTAAATAAACACAGTTACAAAAGCAACTGCTGGCTCTTTTTTTTATTTTTTTTTTTTTAAACCCGGTTCAAAATCGTTTTACGATCGCAAAGATCGTACAGTTACAGATGCCCTTCGCCGTTCGAAGGCTTAAGAATGATAGAACTACAACACACGACGTCCCGCACGTATCGCCGAGCTGTCCGTGTCCCTCTAGTGTCCCCTAGTGTCCAACCATCTGGGAGAAAGGAGCACAGATTACAATACGAGGTTCAAAAGCAAATTCTGCTCGGCTGTTTGGAGCCGGGGGATCCTGTGTGCACTTTATTGGTTTGCCACAATCTTCTGTCTGTTTCATGTTTTAAAACAAACGGTCCGCAATACCCAAAGCGGGGAGTCTTCGGGGCGTCCAGAACCATTAAACTCGTCTTTCCACACCAGCAGAGGCTTTCCTTTGGTCTGCGATCGTACCCAGTCCTAAAAACAAAAGCAAACAGCCAAAAGCAGATTAGCAATGCAGATAAAACTGTTCACACTGTATAAGTGGGCGTAAGGGGAGCTCACAATAAATACCCATCGCTGTAGCCCATAGAAGCCTTTTGTTTTTTTTTTTTTACTTCGACACTGCACGTACATTCCCCGTATCTTCCCATAACGAGACATCATCCTAAATAATCATATGTGGTCATTATACCATGGCTAAATCGATGGTAGGTCCATTGTAAAGGTGGCCTGAGACTTTTGCACAGTTCTGCATATACTGCTATACGTTTATACTGAGAAAACCCGACATCCAGACGCGTGCTACACCTCCCTATGGATTTCTGTACCCTGTTCCGTTCGGTCACGGTGCCGTGCTGGCATTCCGCTTGGCGCAGAACCTCTCGGCGGTCTCACAGTCTCCGTGGTCATTCCAGAACAAATAGAAGACGTTGGAATGGAGGCACCAGACGTCTGAAAGGTCACAGAGTCAACAGGCGCGTGTGGATTCGAAGGCCAGAACAATCAAAAAGTATTCCAACCAACGAAGTCAAAGTAACCATGCCGGACCTTTAGGTTGATGAGTTTTCAGACCGTTCACTTTTTCGGCTTATTCGTCTGGAATAGAACAACACGCCGCATTTTTCTGCTCAAAATCAATCACAGTTCTTAACGAGAGTGCATAATCGTTTCGAACATGCAGCTGCTTTGGGGCAATGCCGAACGGTAACCGGAGAGTGAACAGACACCGAGCGTCGGCGCTAATGCAGGGCCTGGTTAAGAAACGCACCAAGAATGAGCACATGGGTGGAAACAAACCAAAACCGGGCCAAAAGGCAAGAGTCAAGAGTTTCGTCTCTTTACCAGCGCCACGACCCGATACTTCCTTTCTTTTTTTTTTTTTTTGCCCACTGCGTTGAGTGCTGCAAATCGTCACAGAAACGATGGAAAAATCCACTGCTTGCGTTTCAGCAAAAATACCAGCTCGGCAGAACGAAGCTGCTTTGGAAACTTCTGCACCGGAAACGCAGGGCTAATAAACCTCTTTCCTTTTTCAAAACCTAAAAGGTAACCCCCCCCAAAAAAAAAGCCCAAACCAAAACCCCTCTCTCTATTGCTTTATCAAATCACACTTTTAAGATCTCCTTTTCTCTTACCAAACAAAACCACAGCTTAAATTATTTCCCTTTTTTTACATTTCTGGCCAACGTTTGCGCGTTGCAGCTCTGTTTGGATGGCTTCGTTACTAGTATAGCACATGGACCAGTGTAACGTTCGTACTCACACTGAAACGCCATGAGAAGGACGAGGACGGCCAAGACGGTGATTATGACAAGAAGCAGAAACGTTATTTTCCTCCCGCTGGAGCGATCTGCTGACTTCAGCGATGGAAAGTTCTTTGAAAAAACAAATGGTTAAAACCGGGTTAATTTTTACTGCTTTGCATCGTTCTTGGGCTTTTTTGTCTTCCTGAACGGATGCTCCTCAAAAACACAAGCGACCGTTTAGTCCCGAGATCAATCTGATATTTTGGGAAGTGAAAGTTAAGTGAATGGAGGGGACACTTGGCCGGGGCTCGGTGCCTGTCTCCAGAGCCCCTCATATATACAGGGCTTGTGTTTTACATTCCCAAATTCCTAGTAAACATGGAGAACAATAAGGGATTAAGAACTGAACCATGTCGGACTCCATACTGCGCACATTACAACAACATTGCGTGATCACGTTAGCTCTGTATTACTATTCTTCTTCTTCTTCTGCTTATTATTATTAGTAGTAGTATTAGTAGTTGTAGTAGTAGTAGAATTAGGATGTCCAGTAGCGCCAGTAGACCACGAGTTAAGGGAACATATGATGTTACATTTATCATATATATGATGATTTATAGGACGAAACAAAACGGCGCCATTTCAATCAAATCAAACACACCCACTTGAAACCGATCCTTCAGCGGCGGTCCAAAAAAATTTGTTTTAAATGTCGCCCCCCAGTGGAATCTTAACAACACTACACTTGCTTCCCGAGTGTTTCAGGGTCCAAAGAGCAATAAAGCGGCGGTGACGGTGATTTTGCGGAAGCAGGGATGCATTATGGCATAATTGTAACAAAAAAAAGGCTTTAAGGCTTTAATATTTACAAACGTTTGCGCACTAACAGCCTTACTAAGTTCTTGCGTGTCGCCTTTAAACGAAAGCGAAAGTGAAACGTGTTCTCGCGTTGCCCAGGACGGTTCGGGTCGCCTTAGTTTGAACTAAAAGAGAGAAAGAGAGAGAGAAAGAGAGAGAGAGAGAAAGAAAGAACGAAAGAAAGAGAGAAAGAGAGAGAGAGAGAGAAATAGCTGCGTTTCAGTTATTGCTTTGACATTTTATAGTTGGCATACGGGAGGCATTTACTTGTGAGAAGTGAGGAGAGACCCAACACAAGCTGGTGAGTAGTAATAATGCCTGCTCGTGTGTGTATGGTTACCAGACAATCAGGACAGGAAATAGAGATGATTATTAGTAATATTATGAACAGTGTCTAGAGTTAAGGGCAACGAGAATGGGTTTGGGCCAAACGATCCAATGGTGGGACTAACCACTGGGCCATTCAATGCTTTTCTGGCAGGAGTTCCGTCTGAGGGTTGGCTCCTGCTCTCCTGGAAACCCCTCCCTAGATCTTTGCTGGTGTTTGCTGATTCTGCTTGATTTGGCTGCAGTGTGGTTTCAGATTCTCATTCCTAAAGGATGAGAGCAGACCTTGATCCTGAAAGCAAACCCGAAACTGTAAGGAGAAAATGAAACTTGATCATGGATAAAGGATTTTGTGTTTCGGGACACACCGTTCAAACTCCCAAATCATTTCTTATATCGTAGCATTCTGGACGTTTAAAATAGGGGTCCAGATACTTGGTTATGTAGTCAATGTTTATCCATTCTTTCTTTTCCTTTACTTGTGACTGCGTTTCTGTTTTGTGGAACAACCAAGATTGTTTAATTTCTTTATGGATACTGTCCGAAGATTAAGGTTAATGCCGTTATCCTGCACGTACATTTTAACATCTAACATCGAGGCTGCCCATGGAGGACGGGTCCCCTGTTGAGTCTTGGGTCCTCCCAAGGTTTCTTATCACCACTTTCAGGGAGTTTTTCCTTTCCGCTGTCGCCCCAAGGCTTGCCCGACTTGGGATTGGCCTTTTAAAATCATGCTCCAGAAATAAAACTGACTTGAAGTGAATTTTTAGCATAATCAATTGAGTTTTTTTGTTTTTTTTTGTCAGAACAGACAACAGATAGAGCCGGGTTAATATTCCTAGAATCCTACAAAGTCTTGGAGGTCTACGAATGCACAAAGATAAAAAAAAGAAAAAGAAAAGAAAAGCTAAACACGGGCCGAGCACACGTGATGAACCGCCTTTCTCTCTCGTTCTCTCGTTCCGTTCGCAGTAAAGATGGCGTGTACGATTTCGGGACCCAAATACTTCCTGCTTCGGGCTGGAAAAGCGCTAGGATCCGACCAGGAGTTCGTGAAGCGTCTCGAGGAGAAAATCTCAAGTTTGCAGGAGGTGAAGGAAGTGGACGGGTGCGATTTCATCCTGGCTTTCTGCCCCATCGTTTCTCGAGCCGGAACCGACATCGCAGCTGCTTTGAACAAACTCAACAACACGTCAGGTATTTCAGATTCCCCTCCATTTACGTTAACATTTACCGGTTACCTTATCCTTATTCAGAGCGAATTACAAGTGAAAACCAAAAGGATAAAAGGGCGCGCCGAACCGCCAACGGGCCAGGCGTGCAGAGGGCACGATTTGGGACGTCTCGGAAGGCGAGCGCATGGAGCACTCGGGGAGCACTCGTAGCGCGAATGTGAAAAAGACGCAAAAGGCGCCGAAGCGCCAGAAAACGAGTGTGAACGAGTATTCGCGCGGAGGCGAATAGGTCGCGAGAGGTGCCGAAGCGCCAGGGTGCGAGTGCGAGCTCGAGCGCACTTATGGCGCAAATAAGCCAAGCCGGGGCGCGTCCCATTCAGGACGGGCATCCGGCTGGAGTGAGGCTCGTTGAGAGCCGACTGAGGAAGAGCATGAGCTCAGGTGTGCGAGGGGCGCACAAGCACGGGACGGAAGACCCTTAAAGGGCCCCTAACATACTAAATACCTTCGGGGTTCCCCCCGCGTCCACCAGCACTATAAGCCCCCGAATCGTTAACACTATCCCTAAAGTGCGCGCAAGGGCGCGAGCGCGTACCGAATGGAGACCGGATAAAGATGACCAGGCCCTGAACCGCGCTAAAACCCACGCCTAAATAGCAGGACGAGCAGGTGTTCGGAATCAGGTCGCAATTAGGATACGGGATAAAAGCCGCCTCACCGGTAGCTCTGTAATGGCGTTTACCGACCGAGTGTCTCGTGTGCTTTTCAAAAGCTGCCAAACCGGCCGTTTTCGTGGCTCTCCATCACACGTTCGATCCGGACCAAGCCGTACCAGACAGCAGCAGGAGCGTAGACAGAGAGAACACGATCACCGTCGACTGCCTGTTCCATGAAGATCAGGGACTGCTGCAGTGCAACAGGAACAACGGAGCGCTGAACAGAATTACGAACCATTTAAAACGCCAGGTACTGCTTTCCTTCTATATTCAGTTCATTTCTAGTCAAGAAAACTGGTACAACCAGACTGCTAGTTCTATTAAAATAACCGTGTGTAGTTCTTATTTTCACTAAATAACAATTTTTTAATTTTTTTGCTAAGTATGCTACTGGGTCCGAAATGGAAAGCAGTACCAGATTAATTCCATTTTCGATGTCCCGTGCAGTTGGATAATGTGGTCGACGTCCCATGTAAGAACGAGCGGAGCAAGAGCGAAGAGTCGCGGGCGGAAGACGGAGCACAGGCCAAACAGGTCGAAGGTGAAAACGAATAACGGAGACGCAGAATCCGTTGTGACCCTGCTTGTGTTTTTGCTAAAAATCAGGAGAGGAGGATAAGACTGACAATAATCCAAGTCCTCCACCAGGTCCGAGCACAAGTTCTGGAACTGGTCGGCAAGTAGCTGGGAAGAAAAGGAAGCACGAAGGAGACAGCACCTTCGGTTCTGGTGTGTTCTTTAATACGTTGATTTCTTTTTTATACTCGTTTTATAATATGCATATTCTCTGTGCAGCTTCTGCTGAAGCACGAACGCGCAATTCCTCCCAAAAAGGTTTGAAAGAAAAGCTAAACACGGGCCGAGCACACGTGATGAACCGCCTTTCTCTCTCGTTCTCTCGTTCCGTTCGCAGTAAAGATGGCGTGTACGATTTCGGGACCCAAATACTTCCTGCTTCGGGCTGGAAAAGCGCTAGGATCCGACCAGGAGTTCGTGAAGCGTCTCGAGGAGAAAATCTCAAGTTTGCAGGAGGTGAAGGAAGTGGACGGGTGCGATTTCATCCTGGCTTTCTGCCCCATCGTTTCTCGAGCCAGAAGCGACATCGAGGCAGGGCTGCAAAAGCTCAACTCGCATTCAGGTGCTGAAAACGATTTCCTGTAGTGTTTGTTCGTGCAGGGTCGAACACTAAGCGAATGTGCCGTACGCTTTCCACAGGCACCAAAGCGGCCGTTTTTGTGGCGCTCCATCACACGTTCGATCCGCACCTCGTCGTGCCAGACAGCAGGAGATGTGTGAGCAGGGAGAACACGATCACGGTCGACTGTCTGTTTCACGAAGATCGGGGACTGCTGCCCTGCCCTAAGAACGACCAGGCACTGGCTACAGTCGTAAAGCACATAAGCAAGAGTTTACCTAGAACCAAAGGTAGTTCAAAGCACGAACTCCCGCCTTCTCCTCCCCTCCTGTACTAATTTTATGAGTTTGTAATGATGCTTAGTACACAAGCGCGTCCGTTGGCTGTACGGTTCCTTTCCTGTCGTGTGTTTGAAACGTTATAAATACAGACCTTTCCCAACTTTGACATTCCTGTGATCCACTGGTGTTCTCTGACGCGTCGCAGTTAGTCCCGCTGAGACAAATGGGGGCGGTGGCAGGACTTACAACAGTGCGAAATACGTCTAAAACATACACACGGGCACGTCGGGGTCACAGCTAAGGGGCCGTCTGTGAATTCCCGCTATAAAACGTATGATAATCATGATAATCCCAAACCGATTCTCCAAGCAGTGACCCAGAAAAAGCAGTAAAATGACCAGTAACCAGACAGAGATTGGACGTACGTTCTGTACTGCTGTGATCGTGTTGTGGAATCAGATTTCCACTATAACATGTGCAAAGTGACTATAGTACAGGTTAGCAAAACTAAACAGGTATACACTGCCCAAAATAGGGAAGTGGAAGCGTATGGATTGTCCTGGCAGCGCCAACCTCAGGGTCGAATAAAAGGTCCAGACAGAACTGACCCGCTACAGTAAAAGCTCATGTTGGAAAAATAAATAAATCAGGCCCTGTTCCCAGCATGGGGGATCCCTTTCGGATACGGGTCTCCAGACCTGCCATAACCCAAGCGACCACCTGCGACATGGCAGAAATCCAGAGCAGTGGTCCTACTTTGAGGACTGGACACTACTCCGCTGTTCGAAGTACGGGGTGTGGGTAACCACGGACACATCACATCACACGTTCATTCTTCAAAACCGAACCCCATCCGTTACAGACAGGGAAAAAAAAAACCCATTTCTGACAGCAGAAGTTTCAAAGTGTAAGGTTATGGAGATGATAAAGAGTCCCTTGCGTAACATAACTTGAATCACATAGATAGTCAAGATAGTCGTAATCACTCTTAGCTCTTTCGATACGGCCAGCTGAAGCGGAGAGGCGAGGCACACAAAAAGGCTAAGCTCAAAAGTGCTAGGTGAAAGTAAAGAGCCTTCCATGTTTAGCACAGAGGACTTGTTTAGGGCTTGCGCGGTCGCTTTCCAAAGCCTAAAACTACTATGAAGATGTGTTTTTATAAAGATTACTCGTCGCCAATCTCTCTAACGTTTGTCGGCCGAGTCTTTCAGAATTCCTTCCAAGTGCTGCTCAAAAACGAACCGTGACGTTACCGCACACAGAAACAGAGGCACTCAAGAATGAACCCGAGGATCAAGTTATGATATCGGTTGCATTCGACTAATTGTCTTGTCTCTAGCTTGAATAGAGTCGATGCTTAACAATCCGATTTCTGTTTCCCATCCGAAACAACAGCTGAAGGCACAGACGACGCAGGACCGTCCGGCGAGGACGCAGAAGGAAATGAAAGCCGGCATAACAGAGGTTTTTATTATGAGCACCTCATTTTTTTTTGGAGTCCAACCTTAAGACTGTGACTCATCGATTTGTTCTGGGTGGTTCCGATCCAAGGACCAAAGCTAGTACGAATGCGAAGTCGGGTCATAAAACAGACACAAATGAAGTGCTTAAACCAAAGAGCCAGGACCCGGTACATCTTCATACACCGAGAGATCACGGCGTATTAAAAAAAAAAAACAGGGCCACCAGCGAAATCCCAAGATCAAGGTTGACGAGGAGTTCAAGACTTCATTCGTATTTTTTCTATTAAGTGTGCACACTTAGGCGACTTTTCTCATTTTTTTTCCCTTCGTATTACAATTTTTTTTTTAGCTGAAATTCAAACCCAATCCAACGTGCTGGTCGGGACAAGCGGCGCGCCCGGTCCCGGCGTGGAAAGGGCAAGCGAAGGGATTTCAGGTAAGTTCTGATGGGAAATTTCTATGTATCAGTCCTGGACAAAACCCATAAAGTTTTCACATCTGTGTGACCTGTTGTCTTACGTTCCGCTCTTTCTCCGTGACACACGTGGTCCAGATTCGGCTGGTCCTGCACCGGGGGGAGGTGGACCTGTAAGGGAGGTGAACAGGAAGACAGACGGCCATTTAACAAAAGATGATGGATTTCTACAAGCCATTCTGAATACTGTGTTATCAAACGCTCTGGTACGCACTGCAGCCCTCGAGCTGCTTTGAAATAAATCTGTTACATAACTGTAGCGAAGGATTTGATCATTACTTTTTTTCCGATTTTGCTGCTCTTCAGTTGTCACATGTTCTTGCTTTGTCCTTCCATTCGTTTCCTCTTTCAGGTACAAAGGATACGACACTTTTTTACAGGTATGTTGCAGTTACCTATTACTTTGGGTCATAGGCGGCATGTGGGCACCCCTGGCGTGTGGCACGCGACTGCCCCCGCTTCCAAGAGAACTGAGATTCGATAGTCTGCGCCTGGGCGAACGGAGAAATACAAACAGAGACCACCTGTATGCAACTGGTACCAGTGAACAGAGCGCTGGTCTTAATGGTGCCAGAAATGGTATGCAAGGCGGCGCGGATCAGTTCTGCCAACCAGCGCCCTCCCAGCTGTGCCAGCCTTGTTCTCTCCCGGCTGGTGCATTCGGCGTCCTGGCACTGTTTAAGTCTTGAAGTTCGGGTGGAGCTTCCTGGCACCTCCACCCTTACAGCTGATCATACTCCGTCCAGTCTCCAGAGTCTCAGTTCTCCTCGAATTAGGGGTTGGGTCTGCTCCTGGCATCGTGCAGCAGACCAGTGGTGCCCCGACTTATAGGACCGTTTATTGTTATGTTGTTGCTATTGAACAGTAAGTTATTGTTTTTCCATGTTTCGAACCATCTGACATGTGAAGCATCTTTGTTAAATGAACGTCAAATTCAATCGTAATTTATTTGCATCGGCTCAGAGCAGCCGATCCCAAATTGAGCAGGCCTAGGGTGACAGCGGCAAGGGAAAACTCCCTGAATATAGAGGGGAGAGACCCTGGGCAGGACCAAAGACTCGAAAAGGGTTGGGTGGCCTAAATGTCAATTGAACGAATTAAGTTGTGGTAATGGTGTATCCATGATAACATTTAAATTCAGAATATAATTCAAAATAAATAACGAAATTGGTTTAAGATATTGAGTCCCGAGCGGTAAGTTATTGGAGGCCCATCGTCTCCTAAGAACTAAAGGATGGAGGGAGTTACTGCACGCTGCTGGGACTGGTTTCTGATGACGGAGACCAGTAGAGTGATGCTGGGATGGAGGGACATCGAAGTGTGTGGTGCTGGAACAAAAATTGAAGGACGTCCGTAATACGCATAAACAATGAAAGAACTGAATTCTTTCTTTGCGCATTGACAGAGAAAAGAAACGTCCAGACGATTAAGGACAGCCAGAGCGAGAACGAGCCGAAGGCTGGGGTAGAAAGTGCGACCTCTGAATGCACCGAAGACCAGAGCAATTCTGGTAAGCAAAGCGACGGCCGGGTATCGGCATTTACACGAAGGATCGCGAACGCAAACACGGACCTACACACACCTTCAAAAACACCACGTGTCTATGGCTACCCTGATTCCTGTAGAACGTAAACGATGTATCCACTTTGTTCCAAGGTGGTGAATCTACGGCCGGCCAGCCACGTGACAGCGCAGGAGACACGACTGGCGCCGGGACAAAAGATCCGGGCGCTGCAGAGAGGACAGAAGCTTTTTGGGAGGAAATGAAAGAGAAACACTATGGCGCTTGTTTTAATGATTTCGCCGCATAGTTCTGGACGGACCGTGGCACCTATCCGGTCAGATAGCGGGTGAAGACACTCGAAACACTAAATCCCCACTGTCACCAGCTCAGATAGAAAGACCAGTAGAACTGGAAGCCCATGGAAGTGTGTCTATTGTGATGTTAAAATGTTGGAGCAGCCTGGTTCCAAGTTAGATCTCCCAGTTCGGTGCTTTGGTTCCAGAGCGGATTCCCTAACTGTGACGGATAAGATTTCATATTGAGATTGATGATCAGATGTTTCGTGAAATAAAGGACATTAAATCCACAGCTCTTCTGTATGCGCCACATGCTCACATTTCTGAATAAAAACTAAAGCTTCTTAAAGATTCATGTTACCGTTTGAATTCAGGACCAAATTTAAGATGTTTCAATAGTCTTAAAGCACCTTTTCTTAAACCGTAACATTTTTTTTGCTTTTATGGACTTTATCAGTTGTTATTAACAGTTAGAGTGGGGTGAGATGATTCAGCATGAAAGTGAAAGTGAAAGCGAAGGCGTTTTTGCGCAGCCGCTCGGTAACGTTTCACGTTTCTGCTGAACAGGAAAGGAGACCGGCTCGTTCCCAGATTTCCTATTTATTACCTATGGAAAATGGATCAATCAGGTGAGAAATGTCCAGTTTAAATGTCGTCATTGCTACTAATATTGTTGTCGTCGTCTGCGTTTTGTTTAGTGAAACGCGTGCTTCTTGTTGTCGGATCGTTACATGTGGAGTTGTGTACGGACGCACACAAAGTGGCTGCTGCTTTTCTGGACGAGTAAAACAAAATAGTAAAGCTATAAAGTAACGCCGTAAAGATCATTCCACAGCTAGGGTTAAATATTTCTATAATGACGGGGCACACCAGGAAGCTTTCTGATCGCTCTCTCTCTCTGTCTCTCTCGCTCTCGCTCTCTCTCTCTCTCTCTCTCTCTCTCTCTCTCTCTCTCTCTCTCTCTCACTAACGGTACCATTTCCAGGCAGGATCTCATAGGGTAAAAACAGCACCGCTTTAAATAACTTGTCCCACTTATAGTCCAGAATTTGTTATTACAAAATTTTGGAATTCATGTCACTGTAAATCTGCACATTTGACCCTGAACATGATCAAATGCAGCTTGTTCTTGCAACAAATTAAGACTAATAAATCTGTGTTTATTGTTGGAGGAAAGGGATTGTAGTGCAACAGAACAGAAAGTGTTGAGAAGACAAACGGTAGTTTTCTAATATTCAGTAATATGTATTGCTCGGAGGATCCACACAGGAGAAGAACAGAGTAATCCAGATCAAATGGAGAATAAAAATAAGCTAAATTTATAAAGGAATCTTTTTGAATCTTTGGTGGTGGATCCCACTCTCCTGAGGAGCGCCGAGACTCAGGAGTTTATGGGGAGGTGGAACAAGCTCAAACGCTCAGTTCAGTATCAGGAATCACAGCTTTAAGCTTCAAGTTTTTTTCAAGTTTTAAATAACTTGTTCGTCATGCGAACCAAAGACTGGTGGATTATGGGGAATGTAGTTTCCATATCAGATCGCTCCCTAAACGCTGCATCATTAATCATAGTGGGACATCTGGTCGGTGACGGTGGTGCAGCAAGAACATACAGTATATGAAGTTTATTTTTTATTGAGACGCCGTGTTAGAAATCATTCATTCTTCATTCTTATAGTCCAGAATTTGTTGTGTTAAAAGTGTACTGACCGTCTGTATTTCGGAATTCATGTCACTGTAAATCTGCCCATTTGACCTTGAACATGATCCAATGCAGCTTGTTCTTGTAAACAGCTGAAAGAGCTTAAAGAAAGAACCCAGGTAAGTCAACTAAGGTGGGATCCCCAGTTACCTATGGTTACCGAAAAGCTGTAGGAACAATAAAAGTTCTTAGTTCTGAAAGGTGCATAACGCACCCAAAGCAGGGACTAAATCAGGATACCGAATTTGGCCCCAACAGCACGAGTCCATGGATCCAAAAACAGTCCAGGCTAGCTGAAGTGGTCTAATAGTGTTTCCTTGGCACACTTTGGGGGAATTCCTTGGCAAACTCGAAAGGTTGGGTGTAAACACGAAGAAACAGTTGTACGTTCCAGGTCGGGTCCAAACTAGAGGTGACAAAATGGGCAAAAAGGTCAAATCGAGACTAATAAATCCGTGTTCATTGGGTGGAGGAAAGAAATTGGAGTGCAACAGAACCGAAGACGTTGGAAAGACAAACGGCAGTTTCATAACATTCAGTAACATGTATTGTGTGGTTTATACACGCAGGAGAACAACAGCGTAAGCCGGATCAAACAGAGAATGAGAATAAGCAGAGGGAGGATGACAGCGAAGGATTTGTAATTCTTGACAGCAATGGCTGCCCTGATGCGAAGGAAACGGGTGCAAGTGAAGTACCACAAGAACAAAAGATCCCAGGTATAACCATAAGACATTATTATTATGTATGACATTACATTATTTTACAGTCTAGTTTCTCAGTTTAGCAAACATATTGACACTGGTCAGTCCCGCATGTGGACAGGGGTGGAGACACCCCTGGTTTTTGTCGTGGATCCCACCATCCTGAGGAGCGCCGAGACTCAGGAGTTTATGGGGAGATGGAACAAGCTCAGCTCTGGACTTCAGGCACCTAGAACCAATCAACTAGACTCTGAGTGTTAAAGGTTCTGGGAACCAAGGATGTAACAGCGCCAGTGACTTTATAGCCGTCTAATCTCAGTCTAATTTCTTAATCAGAAAGACAGATGATAAACTGTAACTACATCAACTGGAATTAATCTCACTGTTCAAAAAAAAACTTCTCAATTCTCTACGTCTGCTTCCAGGGAACAAGTATTATGTTCTTCTTTGTGGAAAGACTCTAAATTCCCACCAGACCTTCTTAAATCGTCTTAACAAACAAGTACCAGGTCTGCAGAAGGTGGATTCAGAGCAGGAGTGTGATTTCATTCTGGTTTTCTGCCCTGTTGCTTCACGAGCTGAAACTGACATTGAAGCAGCTCTAAGCAAACTTAATAACACTTCAGGTAATCTTAATTCCCGCCAAAATGTACGTTCGCGATGTGCATTCGCAGTTTATAACGACTCATACTTGTTCTACAGACACCAAATTTGCAGTTCTTGTGGTGCTTCATCACACCTTTAATCCAAATCAAGTTGTATCAGACAGCAGAAGAGCCGTGAGCAGAAAGAACACGATCACAGCAGATTTTCTGTTCTATGAAGATCAGGGACTGCTGCAATGCCCTAAAAACGAGGATTCACTGACCATGATTAAAACCTACATAAAACCACAGGTACAGGTTTATTGTTTGCTGCTCTTTAAGCTCCAAATGAGTTATCGGCTGAAATCTAGGCTTTTTTAAAAGTTACATTTGATTTATTTTCTCTTTTCTTCTCTTTCAGGAAACAAAACAAAAATGGTTTCCTGGGTATAAAAATGGCTTTTGTTCATTTTCAAACATACAAATATTTTAAATATTGTACTTTTCCTGCTTAGATGCTGTGCTATCGCGTTCCTTAAAACGATCCGGATTGGAAATCGTGGTCTAGGACTTTTTAATTATTGTGTTCTGCTTTAAAATGAAATATCCCATAATTAAACATCCCCTCATTTTGGTGAGCAGTGTATTATTGACCATTCTGCCAACAGTCTTCTATAACTTTTGCTTTTTTCCCCCAAACAGATCTTGGTTAGGATTCGGTTCAAACAGTGAGGTAATATTTAACGACTCTAATGAAATATTAATAAAACAGAATAAATACTCTGTGAATAAGTCCAGTATTAGTGGTGATAACGTTACACTGATGCTATTTTCTATTTTCCAGTTTGTTTGCAGTAAGCTCCTGAAAACATCTTTAACTCTTTTACTCTTTTAACAGGGGGAAGAACCTGGAGTAAAACCAAATCCAAAGACAGGTGAGTCAAAAGGATTGTAATGTCTATTGGTATTATTAATTTGATCACTTGAATAACGACCCATTACATTCCTAGAACATTTACCTGCTTTATAATGTTTTTTGTTGAAAAATACCTCCCATTTCATGGGGTAAGGGCTGGGTTACCGTATGATACAATACCATTCATTCATTATCTTCCGCTTAATCCATACGGTGTTGCTAACCCGCCGGTGCCCACCCGGCAACTCTGGGAACAAGGCGAGACAGCAGTTACCCTAACAGGCATGTCTTTGGACTGTAGGAGGAAACCGGAGTACCCAGAGTAAACCCACACAGACACGGGGAGGACATACAGACTCCACACAGAAAGGGCCCAGGCCGCTGGGACTGAACCCGGGACCTTCTCGCTGTGTGGCAGGGGTGCCGCCCCCGTGTCACCTTGGTACAATCCCGGCAAACAAAATATGAAGATTAAGCAGCGATAACTTCTTATTTATAAAGCTATATGGAGATGATGTGCTGTAAATGCGAAATCACTGTTAAAATTCCTCACGTCTGCTTCCAGGGAACAAGTATTATGTTCTTCTTTGTGGAAAGACTCTAAATTCCCACCGGACCTTCTTAAATCGTCTTAACGAACAAGTACCAGGTCTGCAGGAGGTGGATTCAGAGCAGGAGTGTGATTTCATTCTGGTTTTCTGCCCTGTTGCTTCACGAGCTGGAACTGACATTGAAGCAGCTCTAAGCAAACTTAATAACACTTCAGGTAATGGATCTTCATCACTAGGTTGAGTGCTTAATGACTGATTACTCAGTATGATTGTATGTAACAAAAAAGACTCCTGTTTTCTGTAGGACACAAACCGGCAGCTTTTGTGGTGCTTCATCACACTCATGATCCAGAACAAACTGTACCAGACAGTAGGAGATCGGTAACGAGGAAGAAAACCGTTACAGTCGACTGTCTGTTCCATGAAAGTCTACTACTGGACTGTGAGAAAAATTATAAAGCAATAGCAGAGATCATCGAGTGGCAGAAACCCTGGATTTCTTCTCATGTGAATCCACAACCACGGGTAATAAATCAGTAAAAAAAAAAAAACAAAAAAAAAAAACACTTTCACACAAGCAGACTTGGATATTATTATTATTATTATTGCTATTACTTTGGAGATTGTATTTATGCAGCTGTTTAAACAACAGATTTGATTTTAACACACTGTTTAGGGCACAGCAAAACCAAAAAAGGCGTCATATCCACAGGTATTACTAGTTCTAATTTCTATAACCAACTGCATATAAATGTTTGAGAAGCTCTTTAGACCCCTAATCACATTAAAAAATACCTTTCCCTCATTAACAGGATCAAATCACCTCTGTAAATCAGGAGAACGCAAACAAAGAAAGTAAGTGTAAGAACTGTAAGGTGGACCAACTGTTGTTACTGACTGGCTTATCGGGATATTATTTTACGGTTTTATCATTTATTAAGAGTAAATTATCAACATGCTTTATATTCTCCTTAGTAATGGATAAGTACCTGGATACAGCTTCAGAAAACCATTTAACCAAAGCCCTGCTGGACTTGGTGTTGATGAAAATGTGATGCCATATGTAGCTCAGGAATGTTCCTCTTTTTTATTTTTTCACTAGAAACCGAAGAGGATGCTTACATAAAAGCCAAGGAGAATTGTGAAACTAGAATAAAGGACCTGGAAGAACTAAAAGAAAAATTACTCAAATGGAATAAAGGTAATTCTGTGGTTCTGCGTTTTCGCTTTGACCAACCAACGTAGGTTTATTACTAAAAATGAATTGGTTTATTCGATCCAGATGTTCCAGAGGTCTCAAAACAAATTTTCACCGAACTGAATTTGGTGCTGCTGGGGGAGACCGGATTTGAGATGACTGCAGCAAAAAACACCATCCTGGGCAGAGAAGAGACAAACCAGGCTAAAACATCGACATCTGTGCAGGGAAATAAGAGGCAGGTGGACGGACAGAGGATAACTGTGGAGGAAATTGACCTGTTCCACCCTGAACCCCGCGTCCCTCTAACTGGTTCAGGACCACGTGCCTTTCTCCTGGTCATGCCAATGAAGCTTTCAGAAGAAAAAAGTGAAAAGATCATCGGGAGAACGGAGAAGTTGTTTGGAGCGACCTGCTGGGAAAAAAGCATGATCCTGTTCGCCACTACTGATGAACTTCAGAAGAAGAACAGGGAGGAGTTTTTGTGTTCAGGAAATGCATTAACCAAGAACCTTAGAGAGAAATGTGGAAATAGATTTCACTTTCTCTGTACTGAGGACGCAGGTGACGTGTTTGAGGTCAGAAAGCTGCTGAAGAAGATAGAGAAGATGGTGAAAGGGAACAGAGATTCAGGGGAGATTATTAAGAAGCTTACAGGTATGGAGGGGAAAAGGCAGAAGGTAGAAGAAGTGAGACAAGAAATGAAAGAAAGCCTTGAGAAACTTGATTATTTCATAGAGGGATATAAGAGAGATTTATTAAAGCTAGAGAGGAATCGGGAAACTGTCAAGAAGGAGTGGATTGACAAAGAAAAATATAAACATGAGTTGAAAAGACGTGTCGGGGAGCTTCTTAAAATCCGGTATGACAGAGTAGCAGGGCTGGAAGAAGACAGTAGATTTATTAGAGTTATCGAACCAGAAACACAGCAGTCTCTGTGGCTCTCAGTACCAAATGATGATCATGAATCAAGCGACAAGGAGAAAAAGCTTGACGAAATATACAAGTTATTCTGTACGTATGTGAAGTAAAGGAAAAATCCCAACAAAGAGTAGTCCGTGTGGGACTTGTTAGATATGTAGGAACAGTAGGAAACTGGAGAGCAGGAGATTATTAATATTATTAGAGAAATATTTACGCTTATTCTGAGTTTGTCTGAGTGGTTTGTAACTGATTTTGGATTCTAGATATTTGAAGAAAAAGCGATTGAGAAGTGATTTCTTTTCCATTCTAACTGGTGAACGTGGTGTCAAACGTGGTGGCTTTATTCAGTCTTTCACATTCCATTTGTGACTTCAGATCAATAATCCAAAATCTCTGAATGTTCTACTAAGGTCTAATGTAATAGTCGATATATATATATATGTGTGTGTGAGTGTGTGTGCATAAAATCCTGCATGTGATGCTTTATGACACAGCTGTAACCATAGAAGAACCGAATTTAAAATGTCTTGCTCGTGTAATGAACAAATAAAGAACAGGTTTCGAACCGTTCTGCACCTTGCAGTCTCCAGCACGTTTGTACGAAAGGAGTGTCAGATTAGCCAATGAGTTACATTTGCTCACTAAAATGAGGACATATTTCAAAATGAATACCAAGAGGACCCGACAAGAACTGCTGGACACTCCGATCCTGTCCGTACCCCATCACGGTCAGGGTGTTTTGACACTCTTGGGTGATCATACTCCCTACTGATGTCCAGTTTGTTAGTTGATGTCAGTTAGCGGAGCACCTGGCTCCTAACATAATAAAACCGAAAGTATAATGTGGCACGCCAAAGTTGCTTCCCGAGTGGGAGCAACGCCCGAACTTGTCGCGAGAGGGCGCCGAAGCGCCAGTCGAGGCAGAGGTTCTGGGACGTCACTTTAATGGCGAGGCATGGAGGTAGTCCAAATGCCAGGCAGCGAGCTCGAATGTGCATGTAAATAAATAGAAGCCATGCCGGCACACGTCTTATAGAGTGCGGGTTGTCGGGTTGGCTGCGGCCGACAACCGGCCATACCGGGACGCGCATTCATCTAACGCGATACCGGGTGGCTGCTCTTAAGAGTACGCGAAGACGCCGAAGCGCCAGAGGGCGAGCGAGAGCTCGAAACTTAATAACACTTCAGGTAATCTTAATTCCCGTCAAAATGTACGTTCGCGATGTGCATTCGCAGTTTATAACGACTCATACTTGTTCTACAGACACCAAATTTGCAGTTTTTGTGGTGCTTCATCACACCTTTAATCCAGATCAAGTTGTATCAGACAGCAGAAGAGCCGTGAGCAGAAAGAACACGAACACGTGCCCCATCACGGTCAGGGTGTTTTGACACTCTTGGGTGATCATACTCCCTACTGATGTCCAGTTTGACATGCTTCGGTCGAGACAGTGTTTGCCTAGTGGTCAAGGTACTGGACTGGACTGGACTGTGGACCACAAGGTCCAGGGTTCAAATCCCACAGTTGGGCCCTTGAGCAAGGCCCTTACCCCACAAAAGGGTTAAACCGAGTCAAAGAGCAAAGTGAAAGTTTCCTGGATGGTCGGTGCATTGGAAAAACAGTCAGGGAAAATAACGGCTAAAATAACAATAATAATAATAATAATAATAATAATCTGATCCGTCCCGATCGAACATTTAATGGCCTATCATAACATTTATTTATTAACTCCGGGTCTTTATCAAAGCTTTCGTTTTTAATCTACGTTACAGAGTTGCGTAACCAGGCCAGTAAATGGAGCTTATTGCTTTATAGCTGTAATAACAGAAGTAGAAACAGCTTCGGCTAAAAGTTTAAAGTCCTGAAAAACCAGAGATAAAAACACCACTGATTAGCTCGGCACATTTCTAGGTTTTATAGCTGCTCACTTGTTATAGCCGGACGTCTAAGTGGGCGGATCCCTCAAACTGTAAGTCATAACATTCCCTCAGAAGCGCTGAGCGCCTACTGAGAGCGGTCCGAGGAGGGACAAGCCAAGCACCGATGACCAGGATTTGGGTCTGGCCCAGGTCTCACCGGTGTTCGAGGATAAGGTTGAGAATATCAGGACTTTAAAAATCTATGTTTATGTTTGTACGTCCAGCATGGCTTCTGTAAGAGACGACATAATAGAAACAGCAGCCCTGGGGAGACCCTTCCAGCTGGGAATGCTCTATGACTGCAGAAAAGACGCCCTAGTACCCGGTACGTAAACATTCTACACGGTACAGCAGTTACAGCCGGGCAGCCATTACATTACGTTATTAAGTATGAACGTAGGAGAGAAAAATCCGTCTTATATATATCTGATGCATCTCTGAGTGACAGAAAACTAGAACATGACTGTGATTTCAGGAAGCGTTACACGTTTGGTAAAAGACGAAACGATAGGACCGATTGTGCTTTAGAGCCATACGGTGCCGTCATGTCGTCCACAGTAACGTCCGGCAACATCCTTGTTAACAGAAAGTAATGCCCCTTTTTCTCCTGTGAGATCCTGAGTGGACCAGAACCATTTGGAACCATCGTCAGATACTTAACATATCACCTTAGTTTGTCGTCGCGCCCGCCATGTGCCGCAGAGATCCTGTACATTATGCAGAGCAGAGGAGCAGGTTACAAATCAGTACCAACTGCAGCAGCCTGGCGGTTAAGGTACTGGACTCCGGAGCTGATGGTGCTGGGTTCAAATCCCACCTCTGCCAAGCTGCCACAGTTGGGTCCTTGAGCAAGGCCCTTAACCCACCATTGCTTAAACTGTAAGACCGTTTGAATCGTAAGTCGCTCTGGATAAGGGCGTCTGCTAAATTCCCTAAACGGAATGTAAAATGTAATAACAAAACAACCGTTTTCTAATCTACCAGGAATTACGCTCTGGGATCGAGAGCAGCTGCAGCAGAACACAACCGTCCGCTGCCAAAATAACACCGAATTCAAAGTGACGACGTCGGACTCCATCGAGGAAAAAGCAAATAACCTAAAGGTCGACGCAAATCTGAAGCTGAGCCTCGTGGGAGGACTGGTCAGTGTCGGCGGAGCGGGCAGGTATTTCAACGACCACAAAAAGTCGTTTTTGCAAAAGAGGCTGACTCTGAACTACAGAACGAGCACCAGGTTCCAGCAGTTGACGATGAACCACTTGGCAACCGGAAACATGACTCACCATGACGTGTTCGATCACGACACGGCGACGCACGTGGTCACGGCGGTGCTGTACGGGGCCGAGGCCTACTTCGTGTTTGACAGGGAGGTTTCTTCGGACGATAACGAAACGAACGTGGAGGGAGAAGTGAAGATCGCCCTGGACAAGCTGAAGCACGTCGACATGGAAGCCCAGGCTTGGCTAAGCATGCACGAAGACGAGAGGAACGCAGTTCGAAAACTAAACTGTACTTTCTACGGTGATTTCAGCCTGCCCTCCAACCCGAGCACCTTCGAAGGCGCCCTGGAGGTGTACGCTGATCTTCCGAAATTGCTCGGGAGGGACGGAGAGCACGCAGTTCCGCTCAAAGTGTGGCTCTATCCTCTGGTCAAACTGAACTCCAGAGCAGCCAGGCTTCACAGGAACGTCACGGCGGATCTCGTTCGCTCCGTCGAGTCGACGGTCGAGGCTTTGAACACCACCGGGATGAAATGCGCCGACCTGCTGAAAGAGGTGCCGGCCGAATCGTTCAAAGCCTTTCGGGAACGAGTGGAGGCCTTTCAGGAATGCTGCGTCCAGTACAAGCTGGATTTCATGATGAAACTCGGAGACGTCCTGCCAGGAGTCCGTGGAGGTAGACAAGACATGAGCGTCCTAACAGAGCTTCTTCGTATCCACGAGAAATCCCCCTTTAATGCCGGCGCCCTCAGGAACTGGATCGCCACCCAACAGAAAGGATCGAACGTCCTAAAAGCACTGCTAAAGCAACTCCAGGAGGACGAAGCCCAAGTGGACGAGGAGGTCGAGAAATATCTGCTGGACCTGAACGTGGAGAACGTGGTGTGTTATTGTATCAGCTGGCTTCGGCAGCCAGATCTCCTCCTGAGGAAACAGCAGAACTACCTGAAGCCTTCGGGAATGCAGCAGACCGACGACAAGGCACTCAATCTGGACTCGGATCATATGGGAACATCAGCACCTGACCTGACCAGCACCAGGAAAAACTTGGAGGTTTTTAAGAACTTGTTGACTTCGAACAACGGCCAGGCCACCAAGTTTATCGTCTCGAGTTTGCCTGGAGCTCCAGAACCTCAGTCAGGTTCCTGCATTATGGTCTACCAAAGCGGAGGCGGCGCGGCTACGTGTTTTGTGCCTCCGCCAAAGCCGGCCAGTCCAGTCATCGGAGGTGTGACAGACCACAGCGTCACAGTAACGCTGGGAACGACGTGGGATTCGACGGTTCAGGTTAAGCTACTGTACAAGATGAAACAAGAAAAGGAATGGAAATCACAGCCTGTCCATGAAGATACACTTACACTGAGGGACCTTCAACATAATACTGACTATGAGTTCAGATATGAGGCAGTAACAGGAAAACCACGGTACACGGTCCAAAGTGATGTAATCACATTCAGGACTACGTGTCAGGATATAACCAAAGACCTGGAAGGTAAGTACTGGTACTTGTCACGAGATGTGGCGGATTTGATTTAAAACCAGCTATGCGGGATAAGAATATCCCACGACGTATAATAAGAATGTGGAAATAATATAGAACAACTAAAAAAGGGTTAATAGCGGAGCACCAGGCTCCTAACATAATAAAACCGAAAGTATAATGTGGCACGCCAAAGTTGCTTCCCGAGTGGGAGCAACGCCCGAACT
>JAUZST010045199.1:0-25886 GCA_034779995.1 Parotocinclus haroldoi
GGACCCATCCTCCATGGGCGGCCTAGATGTTAAATAGACAAATACTAAATGTATATTAAATTATAGGAAAAATAGTTAAATAAATAACAAATTATTACAATTGATCGTTTTCTTCTGTTCATTTAATTTTTTTCCAGATTCACTTTAATTTAATTGTAGGTTAATTAAATCTTTTTTTTCCTTCCTCCTCAGTAGATTCTTAAGTAGGGACGTCCGAGGAACAAGCAATCAAAAAAGCCTGGCCTAATCTTAGTTTACCTCAGTGTGCATCTTGAGGTTTGGTATATGCCACTTCAACTGGTATAAATACTCTTTAATTCATTCACTCAGTTTCTTATCCACTTAATCCTGGTCAAGGATGCTGGAAAGGCTAGTCATTCAAATAGGGTGCAAGGCAGGGCGATAATCCCTACTGAGCCACATACACTCACACACTATAGACAATTTAGAAATGCAGGAGCTATGAGACAGCTGTCGTAACCACTGTGCTGACCCAAAATGATCTTTTACTCCAACATTTACCCTTGCACATTAATATGCGTAACATGTCTAGAGCAACGTCTTCAGAGTGACGAATCGCTTAAGTTTGGTGTGAAAAAAAAGAGTCCTGACTCCAACCTGAAAGAACACCTTTGGGATAAATTACTGTGGAGACTACGAGCCAGAACTTTTTATCCAACATCAGTGTCTGACTTCACAACTGTACTTCTATAAGAATAATTAAAGATAAGATAATCATACTCCTAAACCTTGTGGAAAGCATTCATAAAAGAGTTTAATCTGTTATATCTACAAAGGATAGGAAGACATCATATTAAACCCTGTGGATTAAGAATGGAATCTTACACAAGTTCAAATGCATGTGAAGGCAGATGAGTTACTACTTTTGGCAATATAGTGCAACTTCCAAGTTAGGATCACAAATTCGCCAAACCAGCTTACTTCCATCCTGTCAAAGATCTTACAGCAGTTTTATTTGCAATAACAACTTAACAAATATGCTTAGGTCAAATATTTCAGAGGAGAAACATGCATTATGAGTGAATACATTGGAGTAAAAGTGAAAGTTGACAGAATCAACATACAAATACTTAAAAAAATTTACCATAACAAAGTATTAGACAATGTATTATCATCTCCAGAATGGAATTTTTGTAAAACAATTTTGAGATTTGAACTCTGGGGTGTTTTTTGTAGGTGGCGATATGTAGATAGTAAACATTTTTTAGTCTTTTGCACTGTGTTTCATGGAAATCATACAAGTTGCGTATTTTGTTAGATAGTCCTGGGCTCATGTGTTAGTGAGTAAGATACTGAATAGCAGGGGTTTGTATGGTGAGCACCTTAGCCTAGCCTGATCTTCAGCCTGCTTACCTCGCTTGTGTTCAATTTCTTAGGCCACTGCCTGATGAGTGAACAGTGATCCACTAAAAAGTGTGTGTGCTTTATGTGCAAACTAGCATCCACTGGTATGTTTGTTTTATTCCTTGAAACATGATATTATTTTGTGGTATAGCTGTGATGAAGTTGCCATTTAGGTGTAATTAAGCTGTACTAGAGCTGTTAGAAAGCTATAATGGAGTTGTGATTAACCTGTAATGATGTTAAAATGCAGGTGCAATAGAGATGAATTATTGATGTGATGGAGAATAAATAAAGCCGGAATGAAGCTGTGATGATTTTGTGACACAGTTTAAATAAATCTCCTCCCTCAAGATTTTAAATGTGTGCCAATCTGTCCTGAAACAGATGTAACCTCTGTGTATCTCTATAACACCTGTCAGCTGGTGATACCTTTGTCGTTGGGTTACTTTAACTCTACTATTCAATCAAATTGATGTGTGAGTGGGCATCAGAAATTCACTCCTGCTCACGAAAATAAGGGAATATTTACATACAAATTAAATATCCTATTATGAAATATAAACAAACACATAAGAGGAATGAGCGGTAACATGATTTAGAGCTGGAGAATTGGCGTTGTTTACTAAGTATATGCTGATTATATCAGTGGTGAAGAAATGTGCAAAGGCTTACAGAAGGTAATTGCTATAATTTGGTTTGGAGTAATAACGGATCATTTTATGTGTAGTGTGATTTGCAACTGTAAATGCTAAAAGTGTCCTGCGATGATGCCCAGTGGTATGCAAGCACAGAGTTACTCAACGACCAAATATATATTAATGTATGCTTGTGAACACAGAATGAGCTCATATAGAGAATGTAGTTATAAGTGGTTAAGGAAAGTGTATATGTGTTTGTCAGAGGACAGGACCACCGTTTCTTGGACCCTTTTTTCCAGTGAAGTGGCAAGACTGAATGCTTGTGAAGTGACCAGAGTTGTTAATAATAACATTAAATTTCTCTTTCTATACTAAGTGGAGGCACCGACCCATTATGTTATTTCTCTCTCTTTTTGAAAGAAAAATAATAAAGAAAAAAAAGTAAATCCTGTTAATTGCAACTATTATTTCAGAATCAAGTAAACCACTAAACTTAAAGAAAACGAGCCCAGAGCAAGCCCAGTGTTAAATAGAAGGCCCTTTGAAGTAGCTATCCCTAGTTAGTGGGACAGGTGCGACACAGATTGACATGAGACTAATTACATCTCTACTTCCTCACCCACGCTTGGTGATGCTAGAAAAAGACATGCTGAAAGTAACATGGAATTCCTGGCCAGTGCTTAGGGTTTGATCTTGCAGTCACTCCAGCGCTGCCCCAAATGCACGTACACCAATACACAATTAAGATCTTTAAAACAGTCCTCAATCATTAGGCAATCGTTGGAGCTTCTTCATATTGTCTTCAACTAGAACCATTTTGACTGAGAGTTTTCTGCATTTGAAGAAGTGAAGAAGTTTCTAAAGCAGTGTGTGCACCTCAAACACATCGTGCAGGACTTCTTTCAGTTCGTAGATTGAAAAAAGTCCTGCAGGGGGGAAAGCTTTCTCATACTTGGCCCACCAACTATGGAATAAACTCACCATTTAAGTTACAGACTCAGAAACTCCCAAAATTTTTAAGTCTACGCTAAAAACGTTCTAATTTACACAGGCTAGATTTAGACTGGGACACATGGCTCGGGTTGGCTCTTGCGTCTTTATTACATCTGTATTACTTTCTGTTTCTCCTCTGGTTCTTCTCTTCTGGTTCTCTTTCTAGAGTCTCATGCTGTGCATGGCATCAGTGATTGTTAAATGACTAGTAACTTTTTTAAGTACATTTTCTTATTTTTCCGCCGAGCTGATGAGTTGGTACCAACTCCAGCACCACATACTTAGGTGTTTTTCCCTTTCAACATCACTCCACTGGTTTTCATCGAAAGAAACCAGTCTCAGCATGCCTGAGCCACACCAGAGTGCAGTAACTCCCTCCATCCTACAGTTATGAAGAGATGATGTGCCTCCAAGTACTTCCCGCTGAGGACTTAATATTTTAAATCTTGTATATTATTTAATTTAATTGTTATCATTTACTTAATTTTGCTATTAATTTAAATGTAACTATTTAAACGATTATCTAGGTCACCCATCGAGGTTTGGTCCCTTTTTGAGTCTTGGTGCTCCCAAGGTTTCTTCCTTCTACATTCAGGAAGTTTTTCCTTTTCACTGTCACCCTAGGCTTGCTCAATTATTGGTATTGGTGTGCTCCTGGTGCTCAATCCTAGTCCAACGGAAAGTCGGTACATAAGGATCCCTTCGAATTAACTCAGATATGAACTGTACCATGAACAAGACACAATGACAGAAAGAATACCAAAAAGAATGATTGATCAGTGTGTGTCTGTTTAGGTTCTGAGTCATTCATATCATGGCAGATCATGAAGTGCTTGTGTGAGGCAAAAGACAAAAGACTAATTTTTGGTTTTTGAATGCATTTCATCTGTCATCAAAAAGGCTTCTTCCATTCTAGAGGCTTCAGTTCAATTGGTGTTCAATTGGTGTCATCTTGGTGGTGGTCTTGAGAATCAATGACTTACCCAGTCATCATGTGAGTCATTACAATCACAGGGGTCAAGCCGTGACCCTTTTGTGAGTTGTTGCCCCAGCCTGCGATCATGAGAATTGTTAGGATAACATGGGATGTGGTGCAAATAGGGTTTAAACCACCAAGGTTTTTTTCTGTCCAAAATGTAAACAGTTGTATCATGAGAGTCCCTTCCTTTAAAAGTGGATAAACAGTTGAGTCCTGTCCCGGTTAGCTGGCTCTTCTACATGTATGTTGTGCCATGCATTTGTGAATTGGTTGTTTGGTCTTTCCTGTCTATAGATGTCAGCTTCACAAACTTTTTCTTTTAACTTTAACACATGCACACAGCCAAACACTACACTACTGTTTACTCGCTGAACAAGTGCATGATGGTGACCCTAAAGCGGCTGACTGCACAGATCATTACAAAAAGTCAAATTATGTTGTAATAAAGAACATTTAGATGTACATTCATACATGTATGTTCTCCCCATCACAATGAACTGCAGCTTAAAGTCTGGGTTCTAAATAAATCTGTTTGTTTGTTATTTGGTTTTGGATATCAGTCACTGACAAATTCAAATGATATCAAGTATGCAAGTATATGAGAATGTAATGTTATGTTATGAATATTTAGCAATTAAAGCATGCATTATGATTCCACCTAGTGCTTGAAGATTATATTCAGATCAGCTGTGACAGAAGTTTCATATATAATTTTTTTATTTATTGAAAACTATACTTATTACTAGCAGAATTTCATAAAGCACGCATATGATTTCCTTTTAGAAGTGAGTGGTGATGACGAGAATGCACAGAAGCCAGTGATGGTGTATATTCACGGAGGCTCTTACACAGAAGGGACAGCGAACGTAATTGATGGTAGTGTCCTGGCGAGCTATGGGGATGTCATTGTCGTCACTGTGAACTATCGCCTGGGAGTTTTAGGTATGTTAACTTTTGTTACAATCGATACAATACAATCCGAAACCTTTTTAGAGCTTCTGTTGTGTGTGCCTTAGCCCAAAGGGGGATTACACTCTAAGGGCTTGGACATTTTGGAATTGGACAGCCTTCAATCAGTAGGGGAAGGGAAGTGCACAGCTTGGGCTGGCAGGGATAACTATGGAAACTCAGTTTCTCAGGAATCGAAAAAATCAACATGAAGTATATAATGAATCCGTATGCTATCTATTTCTCTGTGTATTCAAGTACAGGTTTTAATTGCATAAGGCAACATCTTATTAGATACCTGTACAGTATCTCACAAACGTAAGTATTATATCTTTTATTTTATTATATCTTTTTTATGGAACAGCACTGAAGATATGACACTTTGATACAATGTAAAGCAGTCAGTCTACACACTGGTTTCTTTTCAATGAAGTTATCATCTTGGAGATGTGTTTGGGATCTTATCATGTTGGAATACTACCCTGCGGCTCAATTTCTTCCAGTGATCAGTACGAAAGAGTGTCAGATCGATAAGACCAAATTGAAAACATTTAACACCAAATTTACACTGTTTAAGCTGTAGACTTACTACTTGACATTGTATCAAAGAGTTATCTTCAGTTTTGTACATTTAAATAATTGCAAAAATGTGTAGATATAATAAAATATTTACAATGTGAGGGGTGTACTCACTTTTGTGAGATACTGTATAAGAGGTTAATGAGGTTAGCTCTGTTAATCTGGAGGCAGTTCTGCTGGCACCAGACTATGAAGCTCTATTATCACTATCATCATCATCTAAAATGTATCCAACAATAGTGAAGTCATTGAATAGCTTATGTAGGTGGCAGGTTGCTGTGTTGTGAGTGAAGTCAGAAGTGTAGAGTGTGAAAAGGAAAGGAGCCAGGACAGTCCCACGTGGAACCTCAGTGCTGCACAAGATTGTGAAATGCACATACTGTGGTCTGTTTGTGAGGTAGTTCATAGTCCATGCTGTGATTAGGGTGGCAATCGATTTTACTGTTAAAAATTAAAGAACATGCAATGTACAATTGTTGTGATATTGTGTGAATTTTCTCTGTAAACAACATCGCTGATTATCCTCATTCAAGCCTCATGTGTGGGACACTGAAGTTATTGGCACTATAAGCATGCAAGGTAAAAAGAAATTTGTCCGAGGAGTATATTATGAATAACACAGAAAATCATCCAGATTTGCCAAGTGAACGCGAATCAGTTTACTTACTTGGCTTGAGAGAATGAACACGTAATGGAGGGGACAAACAAAATATACTTCTCACAAATAATTTAATAATGAAATATCCCCTAATTTTTCTTAGCAGAATATATAAATTTGTGATTCAATAAAATGTTTCAGGTTTTTTGAGCACAGGGGATCAAGCTGCAAAAGGGAATTATGGACTGTTGGATCAGATCCAGGCTCTGCGATGGGTTAAAGAAAACATAGTGGCTTTTAATGGTGATCCTAAAAGAGTGACTGTATTTGGATCTGGAGCGGGAGCATCATGTGTCAGCCTGTTAACACTCTCACACTATTCTGAAGGTAAAATATTGTATTATATTACAGGCTAACACAACTTCAGGAAAGTAAAGATTTTGTACCTGTCTGATTTTTATTCTGTTTTTTGCAGATCTGTTTCAAAAAGCCATCATTCAGAGTGGTACAGCTCTTTCAAGCTGGGCAATAAACTACCAACCTTCTAAGTATACAAGAATGCTGGCAGAGAAGGTGGGCTGCAATGAGGAAGACTCCATGGAAATTATCCATTGCCTCCAGAACAAGAACTACAATGAGCTGATTGAACAGAACCTTTCTCCTGCCAAGTATCACATTGCGTTTGGACCTGTAATCGATGGCGATGTGGTTCCAGATGATCCACAGATCCTGATGGAGCAAGGGGAGTTCCTGAATTATGACATCATGCTTGGGGTAAACCAGGGTGAAGGGTATAAATTTGTTGATGGCATAGTGGACAATGAGGATGGTGTTGCTGGAAATGACTTTGAATTTGCTGTATCAGATTTTGTTGATAATCTGTATGGATATCCTGAAGGGAAGGATGCTCTACGAGAAACAATCAAGTTCATGTACACGGACTGGGCCGATAAGGAAAATCCAGAAACAAGGCGGAAAACATTGGTTGCACTGTTTACTGATCACCAGTGGGTAGCGCCAGCAGTGGCCACTGCAGACCTGCATGCCCAGTATGGATCACCAACATACTTTTATGCTTTCTACCACCACTGCCAAAGCGAAATGAAACCAGCTTGGGCAGACTCTGCACATGGAGATGAGCTACCGTATGTGTTTGGAATCCCCATGATAGGTCCAACGGATCTGTTCAGTTGCAACTTCTCTAAAAATGATGTCATGCTAAGTGCAGTTGTTATGACGTACTGGACCAACTTCGCCAAAACCGGGTAAGTCTAGGTTTATGCAGTGCATGCTTTTGAATTCATAAAAAAAATCTCTAGGCATTTAATGGTTAATAAAGTTAAACGAAATAACAAATAACAATGACCTAAACAAGGAATAAGTATAGCACACAACACTCAAGGACAAGTCATCACTCTATATGTTTAAACACCCAGTTCATTCAATTCAGATATCATTTTGTAATATTCTGCTATATGCCTGCGTACATTTAAATAGTGCAGAGTAGGAGTTTGGTGCTTACTAAATCCTGTAGCACGAGGTCACTCAAATGGGCTTTTTTATAAGCTGCTCAGACAATGCTCCATTGTAAAAAGCGCTATAGAAATAAATAGGACTTTAGTGATTATATTTAAATGCTCTATGCATTATGTTCAAAACATATTCTATCTATTGTATTAATTATACAAATACAATTGCTGCAATTAAAATAATGTACATAAAAACTAAAAGAAAAAATAATAGTTAGAGTAATCAAAATCTGAATCACTTTTTTGTACTAAGTTTGTACATGCAAGCAGTTTGTTTTGGTATGTGCAAACTTATATGACATGTAACAGTAAAGAGCAGAAAAAGAATAAGAGTAAAACAGATGGACTGAAGATAAGAGGGGTGCCATCACCTACAGTGATAGCATTGCTGGTGCAGTGATAGCATTGCTGGTGCAGTGATAGCATTGGTGGTGCATTGCTGGTGCAGTGATAGCATTGGTGGTGCATTGGTGGTGCAGTGATAGCATTGCTGGTGCAGTGATAGCATTAGTGGTGCAGTGCTGTCTCATAGCACCAAGATCTCAGGTTCGATCCTGACTCTGGGATCTGCTTACATAGAGAAAGCATGTCCTCTCTGTGTGTTTTTTCCAGGTACTCCAGTGTCCTCCCATGTTGAAAGAAGTGTGTTTGGGTGTTTCCAAATTGCCCTTACTGTATGAATGTGTGAGTGTATGTGCACTATGATGGATTAGTGTCTGAAATCCACCAACATTTTCATAGTCTTTTGTGTGTTTAGCAGTAGGTGCTAGTGACTGCACTAGGATTCTGGCTGTTGTATTACCTTTTTGGAATTACTGGATATCTGCCGTATGGTTTCCGTGCTGCACCTGCTGATGACCTGCGTTCATCAGAAAATTTGGCAGATATAATCTGACACAGATAGTTCAGACAGTTTGACTTGCAGAAACCCTGGCAGTGTAGCTAAAACTATGTTAACACATTTAAATGGTTTCACCAGCCCGTACTTTACCTGCTTTTTCATTGTCTTGCCCATGTTTTTGTTGAAATGCAAATCTGTTTGCCAAACTGTACAATAAAAATGTTGTCACAGTGACATCACAGTCATGTTACAGTCTGAAAAAATAATGAAGTTTACAGAAATAACTAACTGGTATGTCACTCCAAAACTAAGACTTTTAAAAATAAAAATGACAAAAATGGACAAACCTGAATGTGAAAGTTAATACTAAACAGACATTCAGGTAATAACAGAAAATCCAAAATTACAACTAGTTTTAATATAGTACCATAGTAACTAGCATTTCTACGTAATGTGTATACTTTTAGTACTGTTTTGCTTGTTTCAGAGACCCAAACCAGCCAGTTCCTCAGGATACCAAGTTCATTCACACTAAACCCAACCGTTTTGAGGAGGTTGCATGGTCCAAGTACAACCCAAAGGACCAACTATACTTGCACATCGGCCTCAAGCCAAGGGTCCGTGACCACTACAGAGCTACCAAGGTGGCTTTCTGGCTTGAACTGGTTCCACATCTGCACAACATCAACGAGCTGTTTCAGTACGTTTCATCTACCACCAAGATCCCTCCCCAGGATATCACTCCTTATTCCTACACCAAGCGCTTATCCAACAAGCTATGGCCATCAGCCACCACACGCCATCCTGTGGTTCCTGCATCTAACACCAAACAGTCTTCTGACCAGCAAAAGAGCATGGAGCATGAAGATAGTTCTGTCATCATTGAAGCTCGTGATTATTCCACTGAACTAAGCGTCACCATTGCAGTCGGGGCATCTTTACTGTTCCTCAACATATTAGCATTTGCAGCGCTCTATTACAAAAAGGACAAGCACCGTTTTGAGGCAACCAGGCGTCCAAGTCCTCCAAGGCCCCTCACTAATGATGTTCCCCGGGTTCCCAGTGAGGATCTGATGTCCCTGCAGATGAAGCAGTTGGATAATGATCATGACTGTGAACCGCTACAAGGACATGACATGCTCCGGCTCACCTGTCCACTGGATTATGCTCTGACATTACGTCGTTCTCCAGATGACTTCCCAATCCTGACACCCAGTACCATCACCATGATCCCTAATTCTTTGTCAGGAATCCAGTCTCCATATCATCCATTTAACCTATATTCTAACAACATGTCAAGCAACACTGACCTTCCGCATGGACACTCCACCACCAGAGTATAAGTCTGCTCTAACGACTATAGTGTTATATAAGCAGAACTGAGCACTACCAGGGCTTTGGATACAAACAAAACTAGTGTTATTTTGTTACTGACTCTTCTATAAAGATAAACCTGTATAATGTGAACTATGAAAGTAATGAATTTCATGATTATGCGTAAAGGAATATGGAGGTTTTTCAGAAAAAGTACTCTTACATCTGTATGGTAAAAATGGTGTGAAGATAAGTAGGAAGATAAGTAATAAGATGAAACGCTTAAAAAGGTTTGCAACCACACATTCACACCATCAGCAACAAGTTTTGAATCAAAATTGATAGGTGTGAATTGAGAGATTTGAGAATTTTCTGGCAGAAAATTATGTAGTGGGTGGAGCCAGACAGCAATTCACATTTATATGCAAATCATTGTAACACATGGCAAAGGCCAATATATGTTGAAACTTGAATTTAAGACATTGCTTCTCCTGTGAAACATTGCAAAATATTTTATTCCTGTCAGATATGTCCTGATCATATCAAGGGTTAGCAGACAAGTAGTATGTGATAGGGAGATGTGAGCTGAGAAATCACTGCCTATGTTAACACAGCGTTATAAAATAAATTTAAAAATCAACTGATATAGAGGCAATAGTAGTAACATTTGCCGTGGTCACTATGGTAATTCTGATTTTAGTGATCAATATTTAATTGTTTATAACCTTTGTAAAAGTGAAAACACAATATATATTATTATACTGGTACACACAGTCAATTGCACATCACAGTAAACATTTGAAAATAATGAGAAGTTACATTTATCCCATATGAACCAATGGGTGGTGTATAAAACAGGTCACATATACACGTTGATTGCCTGCTAATGTAGACCTTTTACATCCTGACCTGCACAACTGTTGGATTACGGTCGCCTTCACTATCACTGACAGTACGGATAAAGATGAATAACATTAATTAATAAGGTACTTAAATGTGTGTGAACCATTTATAATGTCAAAACGTCTAAATAAATGTGACCTAAAGTGTCATCAGATCAGATCTAAAAAAATAGTTAAAGAAAGTCCAGTTAAACAAATGAGATCAAAAATACTTAGTCATTTCTTTATTTTGGAAAATGAACCAATATTACATATATGTGAGTTGCAAAAGTATGTGAACCTTTGCTTGTGTAGCTAGTGTTTATTAGCTTGTGCAATAATTTCAACTAAACGTATAAGGTACCTGCTGATTAGTCATGCAAAGCTGGAGTAAATTTATTCAATCCCTTTATACAAAACATGCTTTGCCATTTCAAATCATTATTTTTAGTTTACAATTTAGTCCAATTGTCATTGTTCTGTAAATGATGACAAGTTGTCCTGACCCAGATGCAGCCAAACAGGCCCAAAACAGTATACTACCACTACCACGTTTTACAAATGGGATATGGTTCTTATGCTGGAATGCAGCAAAGTTTGTTTGCAATGTTTTTAAATAGGCTTCTGGTGTATTCACAAGATCTTCATAAAACTGCAGATGGGTATCTAGATCTAAAGGGTTGACATACCTCCAAGCAATAGAAAACAAAAACTGAACTTGATGAATTAGCTTGATTTCACACTGAAAATAAAGTTACATTTTAAAGTGAATTGAATTTAGTCAGAAAAAAATCATTCATCAATATTTTTTATATCTCAGTGAGGGTTTTTTTGTTAATGACTATATGTATAAGGTGGCATACTGTATATCACTGAAGTCGATTGTCTGTGATGTAGTTTTATTTCCTTCTAAATGATATACCAGAATATTTTTTAAGGGAGGTTATGTAATGTTTTAAATGGAAGGGTGCTAATTGTGGTGTTTGTTAAAAAATATTTTTTTCCTTTTATTCTGTTTCTCTGATGAAATTTAGCCTGGATATCGGTCAGGTGCCAATATTTGTGGATGGGACTATATCAAAAAGTCAGTTAAAGTCAGTTTAGTAGCATGTGGTTATACTGTCAAAGTATTCTGCATTCTGAAACTGAGGTCAGCCTCCACTTCAGTCTATTTCAGTAAATGTCATACTGACAGTACACTTATAGCCTATTCAGAGATTTCTTCTAAATTATCTATAATTACAAGTTACTACACTGCTCACAAAAAATAGGGGATAATTAATTATGGAATATTTTATGTTGAAGTATCCCCTAATTTCTGTGAGCAGTATGTTTATTGATATACACTGTTTCTAGTCAGGGAGGACTACAGTATGATTAAGGATTAAGTATGGTACAGTTTGCTCATACCTGATTCAAAACACATTGTTTTCTCTTGTCTTTTGGATTCAAATTCTACTGAATTCGAGCACAGTTTGGAAATTACCATGCTTACTTTACCTGACTCAATATATCAATTATTTTTCATTGTTATGTACTCTGTATAGACAAATATTTGTGGATACCCAAAAATTACATCCCAAATTAACCGTGGCTTACTTTGGCATTCCAGTGCAAAAAAGGTTTGTAAATGACGTTTTGTATAATGTTCTGTGCAAGCAGCCTTTGTTTAAGGACAGCAAGGCAGAAAGTGGATAAACTGACTTGTTGAAAGCAGAAAACCTATAAATGTGTTATTTTGAGACCTCTTTACTGGGGTATTCAGTACAACCCATTCTACTGCCATTGTTGATAAATGGATAATCCAGACATATATGCCTTATAATATGAATGTGTGCTCAAAAATAGTAGAGCTCAATAATTAGAAGATGTGTACACAAACTTTTGTCTATAGAGTGTATGTGATAGAGCAGGGACATGTTGGATGGTCTTATTGTGCTGACAAGCTGTCTGGTACCTACCTCTAATGTTCTCACAGTGAGCTGGGAGATTGGAGGTGTATATGAGTACTAAATGGGTTGAGCAGCAACTTAAATGAATTCAATTGAATTCAGTTAAATCTTAGAGCAATGCTCTAACTACCAATATATGTTTTTCTACCGAGTTAGTTTTCCCTCTTTGGCTTCTCATTTCATGTGTCTGGTGATCTGGTGGATTATTTCACTGACAAGGATAGCTCTTAGTGAATTAAATAGCTGTTATTCCTTTACAGCTCATATGACAACTCATATGAGCTGAATCTGGTCCTCACTTGGTTCATTCTTCAAGTTATCTTGTAGACTTGTAGGTCACAATAGATAATCTGTAAATATGACTTCATTTTCTTACTCACATATTAAAATTACATAGTGCTCTTATTTTTGATATGTCTGCTATTAAATGGCCGATACTCCTTATAATTGGGAGGCCTGCAAACTCCAGCATAGCCCATCAATTCTCTGATTCCAGTTATGGTTTCAGAGACAGCTTTCTAAGACAAAATTATGTGGCTCATGACTGGCCAACCGGAACAGAACTAAAACCAGTATATAATTTAAAGTAGAATGGTGTGATCTGCTATCCCCAAAGAGGTCACCAACAATGATTGTAACTCAGTGACAGTCCATAAAACCAAAATATGCTCTTTGCAAATTGAGTGTACTTTTTTTGTTTTCAATGTAGTCAGTTTTATATATAGTTCTTAAATCTTGTTGAAAAGAGGCAGGTTTCCATCTACAATTTGCAGAAGAAAACACCACCATAAATGACATCTCTCTGGGATCTACAGGAACTTTATAATGGGAAGGTGTACTAACACAATCCCCTAAGAGTCCTCATGTGGGATCTGACACTGTGCTCCTTGCAAATATCCGTATGAATGTATCTGAAGCTAAGTTTAAAAGCTGACATCTATTGTGCATTTGCTTCCTACTTTTGGAAAAACCCATTGGTCATCTTTGACACTGAGTATGTATAATTTTATATGTTGTGACAAATGTGTACCTTTTACCTTGTTACATGGACAGAACAGCATCCATGTGGCCCTCAAGATGAAGTGTCCCAAGTTTAGATATTATTGATATTACATTTTTGGTTATTAACTGAGAATAGTCTCAGCTCTACAGAAGCATTTTAGGTGTAAGGGGGTACCACCTTATAGTTAGGTGCTGTGCTTCATTACTTTGACAGACAATATCTAAATGTTATACATAAACATCAACGGGTGGTTAGAAGGCTTGAAATAGAGCTGTATTTCATATGCAACTTTCAGACTCAGTGTCTCACTTTCCATCAAGAATGGATGTAGTACAAAAGCAAAATCTGTGTTAAATTCTGCATTAGATACTACCGGACTGTGTAGTGTCTTGGAATGTCTGTGGATATGCTCAAAATATCCACCTGTTATACACTGACCTGGGTTGATAGTAGTTACGTATATAACTACTTGTACACTTGAATAATTTAAATCCAGACCATGACATTAGTGCAGTGTAAATATATGTATAATGAGTGCTTGTACTGTAAGGAGCTTAGCTTCTAGTTTTAACTGTTGACAAAGCTAAAACTGCAATAATCCTAATTATTTGTGCACATATTGCCTATTTAAGAGCCTATAGTAATGTGTATATAGCTTAGGATAAAGCACAACATGAAGAAAAAGCTTATAGTGTTGTGTCCTTTGCTTCATGTACAAAAGCTATTCCATTTTTACATCAGCAAAAGAGATGAGGCTGTCATAGTTTGAAGGTTCTCTTACAGTCCCAGTAACTACATATAAAATAACTATAATAAATTTTTTTTATGAATAGACAGGTTAGAATTAAACTCTGACATCCATTGTAGCATTCACTTTTACTTACAAGAATTGAGAATTTAGTTGCATACTGTGGTGGGGGTATTTCAAAACAAGTATGGGTCTGCTTTATAGTATAAATCTCATTGCTTTTACTTGGATGACAAACAGCATTTAAGTCACATACTGTTTAACAGATCCACAAGTCAGTCCAAGGCAAGTGTGCAATAAGGCTAAAGTCTCATTTCAAAAGACAATTATAAATAATCCAAGCGTATGCTTTATACTTTAATAAAAGTCATGTGTCATCATCTATTCAACATATTTCACTGTAACATGTGATCTCCTCTGTGTGTTCATGTTTTCAGAACAGTGTTCATGCTTGTAAAGCACCACAAAGGAAAAAATCTGGCAAATTGGAGTTGCAGAAAACTTCTGGTTCTGGTTTCAGAAAATCTGAATGTGAAAATGTATGCTGTTGCTATAAAATTAGATTTGTTGACTCAGGAATCTGATGGGCATTAAAGAATTAATTTAGATGATCATCATTTACACTTCATATTTAGGTATAAACTTATCATAATAGACAGTGTTACAGACACCATTACAGGCCTATATCAGAGCCTGCATTCCTCAACGTGATCACAAGAAGCATTTTATGTTAAGCATTTTGTGTAACATACTGGATCGGTAGTAGTGGTATCATCATCAATAAGTCATCCTCCGTTTTCATTATGATTCCGAATGTTCCCAAAAATAATATACAGGATTGGTTCTCCACGACCCCCTGTCTCCACAAAATAATCAATGACTTTTCTGGAGGTTTATTTTTTCTTTGTGTTGATAAAATAAACAAGTACATTTGGTTCTTTATTGTCACATTATTATTTTAATTTAACGTCACACATCAGCATTAATAGCTATTTACGGCATGAGCAAGATTGTATCAATACTAGTAAGATATATTCACACTGGGCCAGTTCATTGCAGCCAGTTAAACTAATGCATTCAATGTGGGACTAAACCTGGACTAAACAATAACAGACACATGGAGGACATGCAAACTCCTCTGAGGTCAGAATAGAAGCAGGAATTCCTAAAGCTAATCACTTATGCCACCCTGCTACCCAAAGTCATCTGAATTACAAACATTGAATATAATTTAAACTGGATAATAATAGCATAGGAAAAGGAAAAATAGAAGTATTTTGTTGACTGTTTCCTGATTTATATATACAATATTCAATCGTTTTATTTTCATCAGTAAAAACGTTATTTAACTGTAACGCTAATACCATATTTTGACTGTAGCAAAAAAAAGTTCTGCTGGAGTATCTGAACTATCCTTCAATTTTTCAGCCCCTGCAATGCCTCTGTACCATGATTTGCTTGAATGCAAAGCTTGGAGAGCCATAGGATGTCTTGAAGCTGGTCAGCGAAGCAAGACAGACAACAGTGACAACAGCACTTAGAACATCCTAAAGCCTAAATAGCAGACTGTGAAATCGCTTTCAAGAGACTAGAACAGTACAAAGAAGACTAGGACAAGGTCGCCCATCTGCCACAACAGCAAAAGATGATATCTATTTGACCTTATTTGCTTTTCTGATTATATTATATCCCCTTATATTTGTATATATATAATATACTTATATAGTAAGTGAAAAGTGAAAGCAAAACACTCCTAATTATATCTGGAGCAAATGATGAATGTGGCCACAAGTTAAGCATGAAGGTGATTGTTTATATTAAAACCATAAAGCATACAAATGTATTTCATTGTAGAAATCTTAAATATCAGTCCATTGTAAGCTCCCCATGCAATACTATAAACCCCAGGAATTAAACAGATGGTACGTGAAAGACTAGTTTGACATGTAAGCAGTGCTGAGGGACACACCATACTGGGAGACATGTTCCTCTGTGGAGTCACTATATATGAGTATGTCATCTAAATGTTACACTATAAGACACTGGACTATGAACTAGAAGGTCCAGGGTTCAAATCCCACCTCTGCCAAGCTGCCACTGTTGGGTCCTAGAGAAAGGCCCTTAACCCAGAATTGCTTGGATTGTACATTTGTGTCAGTTGTAAGTTGCTCTTAATAAGGGTGTCTGCTAAATAACGTAAAATGTAAATGTAAATACAAGAAATGGTCCAGGGCTTCACAAAGTGCTTCAATAAGCAACTGCTGGAATACGTCAGGGGCATTAGTCAGACCAAAGGGCATAACCAGGTACTCATGCTCTGTGGGGGTAATGAAGTCTTCCACTTGTACCCCGGCTGGACGTTGATGAGATTGTATGCAACACAAAGGCAAGTTTTATCGAAAAAAATGCCTTCTGCAGTGCCTCATAGGCAATATGCATCTTTACCATGAATCGAGGGACAGATGAACCCTAAATCTGGTGCCTCGTGAATATATTCCTGACAAGGTGGGAGGAGGTTAATTACACAGTCGAATGTTATTTGGAAGGAAGCTGCTGGGCCTTACTAAACACCTCTGCCAGGTCGAGATAGGTAGAGTGTATTCATGTCAGATTGGCGAGAGGGGTGTCTGAGGTACCTGAGGGGGGAGGAGACCGGACTCCTGACAGGACTCCTGGAAGGTGAGTGGCAGGCAGCTTCGGTCCACCGACTTAAACATTTCATACATCTTATCTAAAGTGAGTGGAGCATCATAAGTAGCCAGCTGGTCTTTGAGTCTCTCAATAAGACCCTGCTTGGAGATGGCCATAAGAGTCACTTGGTCCCAGCCACATTCGGCAGCTAGTGTCTAAAATTCTATAATATAATCCATTACTAAATCCATTCCTACTAAATTTGCGAGTACGACACGATGTTTGTACAGCATTGTAAACATAATGCACCAACGATGCCTTCAAAGCGATCCTGACATTCTCAGTCTGAGCATATGCGAGTGCCGAAAGATGCCATTCATCACTTCTTTGTAGAAAAACACGAAAACCTAAGCGTCATAAACCACACCCACATATGACACACTACCAGGCTTAGTCAATAGAAACACACAGTAGAACCAGTAGAGACATTTTGTAAAACATAAATAAAAACATCAAAAAATCATTTTAAACCTACATTCAATTGGACAGACTACAAAGACAATATATGTAATGTTTAAATGGATATGTTTTTTGCTAATATTCACTCACTTTGAATTTGATGTCTGCAAAACATTCAAAAAAAGTTGGCATGGGCACGTTTACCATGCTGTTACATCACCTCTGCTTTTAACAACCCTCAGTAAGCGTTTGGGAACTGCTAATTGTTGAAGCGTTGTAGATGGAATTCTTTTCCACTCTTGCTTGATGTACAACAGTTGCTTAACAGTCTGGGGTCTCCATTGTCACTGGACAGATTTACCATGAGAGACAGGTCTGGACTGCAGATAGGCCAATCTAGTACCTGCACTCATTTACTAAGGTTGTTAGGGTTGTAAGTTGTGCAACATGAGCAGAATGTGGCTTGGTATCGTGTTGCTGAAATAAGTAGGGACGTCCCAGAAAAAAACGTTGTTTCCATGGCAGCATATGTTGCTGCAAAATCTGTATGTACCTTTCAGCATTAATAGTGCTTTCACATATGTGCAAATTACCCATGCCATGTCACTAACCTCCATACCATCATGCTGGCTTTTAAACTGATAATAATCCGGAAAGTCCTTTTCCTCTTTGGCCTGGAGGACACAATCCATGATTTCCAAAAATAATAATAATGTGGACTCGTCAAACCACAGGACACTTTTCCACTTTGCATCAGTTCATCTCAGATGAGACAACCCTGTGGTGTTTCTGAGTGTTTTTGATATACGGCTTTCGCTTTGCATGTTAGAGATTTAATTTGCATTTGTAGATGGAATGATGAACTGTGTTCACTGTCAGTGGTTTTCTGAAGTGTTCCTGAGCCCATGTGGTAATATCCCGTACAGAATGATGTAGTTTTTAATGCAGAGTGCGACTGGAGGGAACGAGGGTCACAGGCTTTCAATGCTGGTTTTCAGCCTTTTTCATTTACTTGGAGAGATTTCTTCAGATTCTCTGAATCTTTTGATGATAATTATGGACGGTAGATGATGATATCCCTAAAATCTTTGCAACTGCATGGTGAGAAACGTTATTCTTAAACTTTTATACCCAATCAACCTGTTGACCTGTGGAATGTTCCAAACAGGTGTTTTTTGAGCATTCATCAACTTTCCCCGTCTTTTGATACCCCTGTCCCAACTTTCTGGAACATGTACAACAAACTTTATTGGAATTTGGGCTGTAGCATTCCCTTTCTGTTGGGCATGTTAATTCATGTGCAGCGTGCCAGCCCAAGAATGTTGGGCTGGCATGATCCAAGGATGTTATTATTGGAATTGACTGGCTGTGGTACTAAATGAACTGGTGTGGGTATGAAGCTATTACAGAACCTGAACCTTAACAGAATATGCCACACTAGAGCCTGTGTTTAGGGCATAGGAGGCACAGGAAAACGGCGATAAGATCAAGCACCACAGCAGTAGAGAGTCAAGACTTGCTAAAATCGACCTTCATTGACCTCCTATGTCCCCTATCTTCCAGACACAAAAAGTCTGCTAAATTTTCCCTTTGGCTTTCCGATGTTTTGCACAGTAACAGGAGAGAACCGAGATCAGCTCATTCTCCTACCTCATTAATGCATCTTTTTACTTTGCCAACAGAAGAAATCCTATAGATCATCTGTCATGCAACCCTACGACCTGCTCACTAAATCTACTACCTTTCAGGCAATCTCACAGGCCATCCTACCATTCATCACCTTCATCCTCAACTATCTATCAAGCTGCACACTCTACATAGACGGCCCTCTTAGCTATCACTGAGAGACTGCACACTGCTAGATCTGCCATCTGTCCTTATTTTACTAGATCTCTCAGCAGTGTTTGGCACAGTCAACCATGAGACTCTTCTGTCCATCCTCTAGAGTCTTGGAATCCAGGGAACAGCCTGGCAGTGGTTTGCTTCCTACCTAGCTGACAGGTCATATCAGGTATCGTGGAGAGGATCCATCTCCTCATCCCGCAAACTGACCACTGGTGTCCCACAAGGCTCAGTGCTTGGTCCTCTTTTGTTCTCCCTCTATACTCGCTCTCTTGGGGAGGTTATATCCTCACATGGCTTTTCATATCACTGCTATGCTGATGACACTCAACTAATTCTCTCCTTTCCTCCGTCGGACACTTAGGTCTCTGCCAAGATCTCAGCATGTATAGCTGACATATCATCATGCATGGCAGATCACCATCTTAAGCTAAATCCTGGCAAGACAGAAATCTTACTCTTCTCAGGTGACTCTTGTTCTCACCAGGACCTTGTCCTCTCAGTTGACGAGGCCAGGATTTCCCCCTCTGTCGTGGCTCGCAACCTGGGAGTGACTACGGACAATCAACTGTCCTTTTCTTCCCACATTGCTAACGTCTCTCGGTCGTGCCGCTTCCTTCTTTACAACATCAGAAGGATCCATCCATTTCTTTCCACAGAGGAAACACAGGTTCTGGTTCAGTCTCTTGTCATCTTAAGATTGGACTACTGTAACTCTCTCTTAGCAGGGCTTCCTCTGACTGCTATCCGATCCTTTACACACACTTCACCACTGCTGCGCTCGCTCCACACTCCCTGTAGCTGCTCACATAAGATTTTAAACAAAAAGTTGTTTGCTTACAAAGCTAAAATGGACCTGCACACACACACACACACACCACACACACCACACACACCACACACACACACACAACCTTCCTGAAATGGAAGCTTGTTTAAATTCATGATTATTAAGAATAGATTATGTTACTGATGTCTTAAAGCACTTTTGTAAGTCGCTTTGGATAAGATCGTCTGCTAAATACTGTAAATGTAAATGAATCGACTTGTCTGGGTTCAGCAGCATCTTCCATGGATGGATCACATATAGTGAAAACGTGTTGTGATCAGATGAATAAGTATTCCCGACCTCTGTTGAAGAAGTAGACAATGTGAGCTCCAGACCAAACACAAAAAGATTCTTCGAAACTGGAACAAGCCCTAAAGCCTGGATCTATCATGGTATGGAGCTGTGTCAGTGTCCTTGCCAAAGGGTATTTGCACATTTTTTAAGGTAAATGTCATTTACATTTTAGAGCAACAAATGGAGAATACTCACCATATGCTGTACACATTACAAAGGCATGACTATAGAAGAAGAAGAAGAAATGGGTACTGAACTTACATGTTCCCAAATGTACAATGACAACCCTTAACTGTATTTGCAGAAAGAATGGGACAAAATAACACACAGCCCATTAATGTATAAACCGATAGAAACAAAAGTAAGTACACCTATAAGTGAAAATAGCCAAATTGTGCCCAAATTGAAAATATTTTGTGTGGCCACCATTATTTTGCAGTAATGTTTCAACTCTATTGGTCATGGAGTTCACTAGAGCTGGTTGCCATTAAAATCGTCTTTCACTCGACATCAGAATCAGCTTTATTTCGTTGATGGTGTCTCTTTAGTACAACATAAAGCATGTGCAACTTCCTTGGTCGACAATGATGAGATCTGTTCTGAGTGACACCTGTCCTGTTAAACCACTGTATTGTCTTGGCCAACATTCTGCAGCTCGCTTTTAGGGTGTTGGCAATCTTCTTATAGCCTACGCCATCTTTATGTAGAGCTTCAATATTTTTTTAAAGATCCTCAGATAGTTCTTTGCCATGAGATGCCATTTTGAAGTTCCAGTGACCAGTATAAAAGATGCGAGAGTGATAACACCAAATTTAACCCACCTGCTCCCCATTTATACCTGAGACCTTGTAAGACTAATAAGTCACATGATACCGGGGAGTAAAATGTGGCTGTGTTCACTTAGTGTACTCACTTTTGTTGACAGTGGTTTAGACTGTAATGGCTGTGTGTTAAGTTATTTTGAGGGCACAGCAAATTTATACGGTTTTACAAGCTGTATATTGACTACTTTACATTGTTTAAAAATGTCATATTTTCAGTGTTGTCACATGAAAATATAACTAAATATACAATAACTGTGAGGGGTATACTCACTTTTGTGAGATACTGTATATTGACTACTTATCAGAAAAAACATTTCCCATCATCATTTTCCATACTGACCCAAATCTGGCAAATTAACTTGGCTAATAAACTTTATTAGGAAATTATAGTGTTTTACTAAACATAAATCTGATAATTTTATGTTCCCTATCTGCATAATAAATGTGTGATTTTGTATAGCTTTAATGTAAAGCTTCAATAATGAGGCAGTCAACTGTTAAAAATATTTTTTCATAGTTTTTCATTGATTCATCTATATTTAATTTTTACTTATTAACATTCATGCTTGTGCCAGTGTATGTGTGACACAGAGAAACAGATTGTGAGATGAGTAAGAAATGCAAATAACAAATGCACTGCATACAGATCTACAGTGAAATTATTTTACCTGTCTTAGCAATTCAAATCGCTTTACTTTTCTTGGTTAAAAAAGTAAATAAATAATAGAAAATCAATATAGGACAGTCTGTGTTGATATTAAATAATCAAAGAATAGGAAACAATGCAGTATCATAGACAATACTGATACTCTACAGAAGCACATACTACATTATTATACATTGCTAAGTATTGTGTTTTAATATGATGTGTGGACAACATCTGGATCACTTAACGTGCAAATTTGCATAACTTTTTAACAATGTTAAACAATGTTAAGTACCTGCTTAATCAGGGCACTTTAGGAATTGACCTAATGCATATGCCAATAATGGGAGGAGAACAGAGTATCCAGTGCCTCCCATGTAGACATGGAGAGGATATGCAAACTCCAGAAGTGAAACAACCTGGACAGGAATCAACTGTGGGTCTCTGGTATAGTACAGCAACAGTGCCAACCACTATTATATCTGTCTCATGCTGCTGTGATATTTTCATATGAAATAAGTTAGCATATCCGGAATGTAATGTAAAGTATTAGTGGTAGTAAAGAGTGGCGTTCTTAAGAGCAGAAGCATTTTTATCTTTTTGATGATTGACCAGTGGCTTCTACTTCCACTTCCTCACCATCTCGAAGTTCAGTCGACAGGTGGATCTCAGTTGTACTGGATTCAGACCCTAGAAAACACAACAAAGAAGATCATGAAGCCTTCAATGGTCATGTAGGTTTTACATCACTAGTGGTGCTATAGAGAGCTCATAAATAAGCTTACTACATGACACATTTTGTAACTCCAGTATACAACCTCGCAGTTGCAGAGACCTGGCTTTTGAGACTTGAGGTAGTTGCCTTTGTTTGCAGGTTCCCTTCAGGTACTGCGGTCCCATCCCCACATTACAAATACATGATTTAGGTCAATCTGTAAAGTGTCCTTGTGTGTGTGTGTGTGTGTGTGTGTGTGTGTGTGTGTGTGTGTGTGTGTGTGTGTGTGTGTGTGTGTGTGTGTGTGAACTGGTGCTTTGTCTGGGGCTGGGTTCTCACCTTCCGCCCTTCACTGTTGGTTAGGCTCTTGCTCCATGTGACCCTGAATTGGATTAGGTAGGTAAGGAAATGAGTCCATGTGAGTGATTTATAGCATTTAGCTGATGACCGCATCAAATTTGAATTGTTGTTAGAACACATATCTTGATTCTATTATCTGCTAAAACTAAAAACAAAACTCAAAACTATCAACCAAACATCAACCTAAAACTCTTTCAGAGGTGAATATAATCCATTTCTAAATCATTTTTCATTTTAGGTTAGACAAGTTAGATAAGAAATTTCGTTTTAAAACGAAAAAGAAAAAGCAAGCTATGAAAGTATTCTGTCTTTGTGTGTATGTGGGTGGCTGGTACAGGCAAATTTGATTGCATTAAAAGTTACTGACATCAGTATTCCTGCAACCTTATTTATGTCTTCACGTGATTAGCTTTATGCTTAGATTCATGCTCATGCTTCAAATAGCTCAAGACTGGTGAGAATTCAGTTGGCTTGTTTTTGTTTTTTGGTTTATCTAACGTAACTTTCAACATTGATGGTCTTTTTAACAGAAAGTTATATCAAATGTACACATGTTCTCAGATTGGGCCAGTTTAGTGTAAGCAATTAACATAATGCATGATGCTGACGTTGGGTTTTAGACATAAAAAAGTGGTCATTCTACCTGAAACTGCTTTCTAAACTGATATAACCAGCAGTAGTAATTAAAGTTGGAGAGCCAAATTGGTGCGTAATAGCTCCATGAGGCAAGCTTCATCTCAACTCCTTCCCATATTGTAAAGCAAAATGAGACAGGCATAATTTGCCTTCGCATTGCATGTATTAAGCAAACAATCTGCACTCAGACCACCACTAAGGTGGTCAAATAACACCTGCTATGCCGAATTATGGATTTCACTAGCCTTGTCACTGGGTCTAAGTGATCTATCTGTATGTAGACTATATAATGCCGCGGTGCAAATGTATATGTTACCCATTTGTCAGCCTGACTTGTCAAACCTGCAGCCAAGACTTTCTGACTTATGTTTTCACTTTGTATTCTATTTTCCTATTACAGCTCTCTGCCACACAATCCAGCCTATTGGTCTGACAGTTTATGGAGTTTCTCCTGTAACTACCTCTTTCACCTAAGCTGAGTATAAACTAGAGTGGTATGAAAACATTTGGGCACCCCTAATGATTTTTATGATTTTTCTTTATAAATCATTGTTTGTTCAGATCAGCAGTTTCAGTTTAATATATCATATAGCAGATGAACACAGTAATATTTGAGAAGTGAAATAAAGTTTATAGGATTTACAGAAAGTGTGAAATAATTATTTCAACAAAATCAGGGTAAATTTGGGGACCCCAACAGAAGAATTACAATATTTATTCAATTTTGTCTTCTTGGAAGATCCAGCCCTGGCACAACTTCAACTTTGTCACTGATTCTTGAACATTGTTCTCAGGAATCTGCTGATATTGTCTGGAATCCATGAAACCCTAAACTTTAACAAGATTCCCAGTCCATGTACTGGCCACACAGCCCCACAGCATGATGGAACCGCCACCAAATTGCTTACCACCTCTTGTTATGCCCAAATAACTCTATTTTCGTTTCATCAGTGCACAGGACCTTATTCCAAAATGAAGCTGGCTTGTTCTAATGTGCTTTAGTGTACCTCAAGTGGCCCTTTTGTGATGTGTGTGCAGAAAAGTCTTCTTCTGCATTACTCTGCTATACTCTGCTCTTTTTTTGGCCTGCCACGTCAGGCCTTAACTAGAGCTGTGCATGTGGTCTTCCATTTCCTTTCTATGTTTCTCACAGTGGAAACTGACTTTAAACTCCGATGTTGAACAGTCTTTGTTTTCAGGTCATTTGAGAGTTGTTTTGAGGCTCCTATGCTGCTAATCTTCAGAGAAGATGCAAAGAGAAGAAAAACGTACAATTGGCCATCTTAACCCTTTCTCATATTTGGATTCACCTGTGTCAAGGGTCAGTGAGCAAGTTGTGTTCCAATAATTAGTGCTAAAGGTACTCAAATTAATAAAACGACAAGGGTACCCTAATTTATGGCCGTCCCTCATTTTGTTGAAATATTTAACTGAAATTGCTGATCTGAACAACCAATGATTTATAAAGGAAAATCATGAACAATTATTAGGGGTGCCCAAACTTTTTCATACCACTGTATATGCATGTATATTTTAGTGACCTGTAAATAAACCCTTTGCTACATATTGTACCTGCATTCTCTCTCCCTTGGCCATTTAGTTTGTGTGTGCGCATCTCAGTGAATCAAAGCAACAATATCTCTGACAAAGAAATAAATAAGGAAAATTCACACTCCAGAAACAAAGTTAGAGTTCTTTGTATGTGAATATGTGACCAGTCAAATTTAGACTCTCAACAAGAATGATAAGGAAATGACAGAAATAACAGAGATTACTTAATCTCCATTCATTCATTCATTTTTTCATTCCCTTTTCCATCCACTTGGTCATGGACAAGGTCACAAGAGAAACGGTGCCCAGTCGGCAGCACAGATTGCATGGCAGGAATGACTTTAGACACAAGTTTATCATATGGCACACTCTCTCTCACTTTAGTGACACCAATTAACTTAAAGCGCTTGTCTTTGGACTGCGGGATGAAACCAGAATACTGGAGTAAACCCGCATGGACGATGCGCCTTCAATAACTGCAATAACGCTGATTATCTTAAATTGATTTAGCGATTTAATAAAAAAATGTATTACTAATTTAAATATTATTATTCATTTAAATTTTATTTAACTATTACTATAACCTAATAATTCTAATTACCACCCAAGGAGCATGGATCCATTCTATATGCAGGGAGTTTTTCCTTTCCACTGTCACCCTATATAAATATACTGTCGATGTTGCCCTATGTATATATAGTATATTTATATAGGGCGACAGTGGCAATGTA
>JAUZST010045210.1:0-25886 GCA_034779995.1 Parotocinclus haroldoi
ATATATAATTTTAGTTATTATAATCAAATTATGAGTACCGATCTAGAAACCAAATTAAGAAATCCAATAAAGAGAATGGACTTTACTCCAGTAAATCGGAGTACTCGTAGCATGTACACCAGTAAAACCATTACAAGCTGTGCTTTTAGACAGTGTTCTACAGTTGCAAGGTCCATGTAGCATATAGACTTGTATGTCTCTACTTGGCCTGTTTTTCCATTACCTTTAATGTGTTTTTAATGCTGGAGCTGGCAACCCCGGAATTAAAGGCGGTAAAACGAGGAACACTTTGTGGAGACTCGACTCGAGTAAATGAATAATATTATTATTTAATGTTGAAGTTTGATGTTTGCGTCACTTCTATGAGATTATTTGCCAGTTGCAAAGTGGAAACGTGATCACTGCCTTTGCTTTAGCTGTTCGGATTTTTTGACAAAATCGGATTTTCTGCAGCGATTGTATTGTTAAGTGCATGGAAATGCACTCAGTGTTGGATTGGGCTCATGGTGACCACATCTGGGAATAAACATTCACAGAAAAAGGTGAGACATTCATAGACTCTGATGTGTTAGGAATTTAAAATTGAAAAAATAGAACTGAACCGTTCTAGGGCAGCACATAAGAGCAGTGGGAAGGACTGTCACGTCACAGCTCCAGAGTCTGACAATAGGTTTCCTCCAGATACTCTGAGCTCCTCCCACATTCAGAAGACGTGCATTAGGTCAACTGTGTTTTGTTATGTCCCAGTGTACGTGATGGGAAAATCGACACAAACATTTAAAACATTAAAGAACGATGTTTTCACCTCAGAACTATACCACCAAACCGATAATGATTTTTTTTTTACTTTTGAGGGCTACATTTTTGTCACAGCAAAACAAAACAAAAAAAGAAAAAGATGAAGAAAGAAAGATGAAAAGATGAAAGATGAAGTGTCTTCCAAATGTGATAAAGACATCTTTTTGTCAGTGGAGAGGTTGATAATACGGGAGCTGTTTCAGGAATTGTGATTGGTCAGTGATTTTTTTTGTCCCGAGTAAAAGTAGTAGTAGCAGTAGTAGTAGTCATTTAGTAGTAGCCACTCTTTCATCTAAAACAACTTACTACTGATACAATCTTACAATGCAAACAATTGTGTTTTAAGGGTCTTGCTTTCTGACCCATCTTGGCCACCACAGTGGATGGAAATTCATTACATGTTTTAACCAACTCTTGGAGTCTTACTCCACATTCCGTTATAAATACTTAATGCAGAGCCCAACACTACTACTATACAATATGCTCCATAGGCTGATTGAGGCACTGGTAAAGATGGCAGATGAATATGGCGGATTCCTCTCTGTGGGAACTGTATGGAGGCACTCGCTGGCATACGGCCTCTCAGGCTCAGCAGAAGGGTTGGCACGTGGTGGAGAATGTCAACAACGGGAGCAGGGGAATGTCAACAAGCGGAGTTGAGTTGGAGTTGTGTTTCCCAAATCTGGCGTCTGAGAGTCCGAGAGGGGTCTGGTACGAGGATGGGGCCTAGAAGGCCGTAAGGGTCCAAAGCGTGTTGGCATAGGGAAACACCAGAGCCCTGGCATCGGAGAGGCCCAGGCTTTGGACCAGGGTACAAGGCCCACTTGGAGACAGCGGTGAGATCTGTGGCACCTGACGCACACCAGGAGTGCCCGTGTTGACCTATACTAATCATTCTGATTCATACTTTCCTGGCTCACTGCGTTGCCAGCGTTAACCTCAGAAGACCGTACGTCTTCCAATCTGCGTACTTTCCATATTTATCAGGCGCTACTGGATACAAAAATATAACACACAATAACATAGCCTTGGGACCACATAAAACACAACAAGCACTATTAATCTAACGTGTGGAAAAGAAATGCCAAATCGCTCTTAAGGATCTCTGTGATCTTTCCGCGCCTACGACGATTTTTCCAGATATTTCAAACGGCTCTGAAGGAAACCTTTTCAAGCTCTTTTCAAACGGAGATCTTCATATTCTCATTTCTAACACTGAAGAGAAGAATGCTGTCTACTCGACAGGACAATTTTCACTGCTATGTTTAGCCGTACGCCAGCTCTGGTCTGTTTCTCTTGGTGTACACTCCATGTCACGGTGCAGACTGGTATCTGCTCATGCCACGACATGTAAACAAAAAAGATCTAATAGACAGCTCTTCGGAAACATAATATCTGTTGCCCTCTCTCATTGTGATCCCACTCATATAACCATAGGCTATTATACGCCTCCCGTCCTTGGAGACGCTGAGTGACGCATAAAAGCACCATCGAGACACCTGTGACGACCAACAGTGTCTACTGAACACCACAAACAATGCTGCCTTTAGCGTATTGTGGTCCTTTAGTGTTTAGTGCGTTAGTGACAGGTATGAGTCAGACAACTTTAAAGTAATCATATCAGTAATGATGCTGCAAGCACATGACAATAGAAAGTGAGTAGACTACCAGCATTGTATTAAACAGATCACACTAGTGATCTGAGATCTGATGGCGCATTCTGGCCAGGATGGCCATCACATGCAGACACGAGGAGGTGTCAGGCTACAATACCTAACGCAGTCAGTCGTCCCACATGGACTCAGACACATTCCTAAGTGACTGTTATCTGTTACAGTTCAACCATCAGGTCATTTTTCAAATTGTTACACAAAACATAAACAGAATTTTTACGGAACGTACTGCTTCACCTCCAATGTCAGTTTAGACGGACTACTGGTTATTACTTAATCTTGTTGTTCAGTATTATGCAGAGGAGGATGGATTCACCTTTTCAACATAGTTTGTCTCTAGCTTTTTAAGTAAATGATTTCAGAGATTTTTTCCTTTCCACTGCCACCTCTGGTTTGTTGATTTGGTTTATAGTGTCGTATTTTGTAAAGCAGCTTGAAAACAATGGGAAACGAGGAAGGAATTATATCGGTTTTAATGAATTCTAGAGAATGTGCTTTTTTTTCAGAAAGCTTATCTTAAAATATTATTCATCTAACTTCAATAAGCACTGACTAGCTAATCTGAAGGGAATTTAGTTTAACTTACAATAAATGATGCAAACTTTGGTGGATAAAAAATTATAATATACAATAATAATATACACAATATATTAATAATAAATGTATATATATATATCTTTCTGCTTTTTGTGTCTTTGTGTGTAGATCTGTTTTTTTCTATGCTACACATATGGGAATAAATGTTTCCTTTTTTTGCATTAAAATTCTAATTTTCATGGTTTTGAGGTCTGTCATTAAGGTAACACAAAACACTTGCAAGCTATGCAAATTGAACAAAGCTACACTTAAAAATGAATATTAAAGAAATAATAAACATAATATAGAATCATGGCACTAAAATAAATATACATGCTAGAATAATTTTGGCTTATTTAAAACGATGCTTTCCTGACTTGTATTGATATTGATATTGCTGAACCCCCTTTAAACAAGCTAGACCATATTTTTGTAAATAGGTTTTACATCGTGTCTACCATCACATTATCTATGTTTAAAATATCAAATTATCAATCATTAAGGGGTTGGACGACTTCATCTTTATCGTACCTGTTGTCCCAGATTCACCCAGTCAAACCTTCCTGTTTTAAATACATATACATTTAGAGCAGGCAGAAGGAGAACACAACACTTATTTATACACCAAATGATACAGAGTACCAGGTTTAAATACCACAAAGGCCAGACACAAAAGAGCCCATCCCATCCCAGAATGGCACGCTTAACATCTGCAACATGTCTCCCATGGAGGAGACGCTACAAAAATACTACAAAAGCCTGGAATGAAGGTGGAACAGCCCTCAGTCCTAATTACATCATAGGTCCCATACGTCTCTGCTGCAGTGACGTTAATAACCTCGGTGGAAAAAGATCCTGTCACCCAGAGCATTTTTGGTCTCCATTATTTACTAGATCCACAATCACCAGACACCGTGTTTGGATTGGATGTGGATTAAACGAAACAAACTTTTCAATCCTTGACTTAAAAAAGTTTCCAATTAAACCTGAAACTAATATAAACAGACCTTATAAGTACATACGAAATTGTACAAACCTAAAATTACATTTACAGCAGTTAGTGGATTATTTTATTTAGGATAAGAATGACTTGTGGGATAAGGGTCTTGTTCAAGGACCCAACAGTGGCAATTATTCAGTACTGGGACTTGAACCTAGTACCTTGTGGTTAGTAGTGCAGTATCTTAATTACTGCAGTATCACAGTACTACAATGTTCAACAACATTTGAATTTCCACTGTATTTGTTTGCCAAATATTGGACTAAAATGACAGAAATGATCCAATAAAAAAGGAATTCCTCTAGTCCATTAGTATGTATATAAGCCAGATAAAAAGCTTTGCAAAAACACATTTTTATACATATTAAGTTATCTTATTATCCTTAATAACGTTTTAGGGGCAACTTTTAAGCGTTTGAACATTATTTGCAGGAACCTTTTCTATATAACAATATATCAAATATCAGACTTTCATGCAGACCCTAAGCAAATATTGGCAGAGAAACGTCCTTGAAAGTGCAATGAACATGAGTGAACCGTGAACCAAAGCCAGCTTGACACTTGGCAGCTCACCATACAAAGCTCTTGGTCAAGTACGCCTCTCATGTCCATCAGTCATTTAAAAATGACTATTAAAGGCAGGCAAACTATGATCAGGATTTTCCACGTAAAGTCATGGGAAGTTATTTTTAAATTTGCCAATTTGCCTGGTCCCATCTTGGGACCTGACCTGGTCCAATCTCTTACAAATTATCAGGAAAGATTATGTGCTCAGAAGCCAGTTCAAGAGACAAAAACACAACAGGCCGCAGAACAACAGAAAAGAAAATCGTTTTAGAGGCTAGAATTTCTTATATGGTTTACATGGTTATGTACAAAATATTATTCACAAAGATATGCTAAATTTGTACACAAAATATTGGTTGCTTCTGATCAAATGAAACACACACACACACACACACAAACACACAAAATATATATATATATATATATATATATATGCTTTTTAGAGATAAAATATATAATATATAAACAAAAATTTCTTTATGCAAAACTTCTGCGTGTGGTATTCATCATATGAAACATGGCAGCGTACTTCCAAAATATCAACACCTTCCTCATGTTAGCTCATGTAACGCTGCCAAAGACCTGAGGTTCTGCAGGCAGCTGTTTGCCCTGAAGTGTAGCTACAGCACATAGTTGATCTGGCAGCAGCACATTGGATTGAAAGACCTGGCTTGTGTGGTGGAGCCAGTAGGCATACAACACTTTCACAGAATTACATGCAGATAGTTCTGCTCTGAACGCGCCCACGTCAAATAGAATGAACCAAATCCATAATGCACACATATTTGTACTCACGAGAGACTTTCATCAGTGGTCCTCTTTGAGAAACTGTACTAGCATGATTGAAGCCTTATCCCCTAGAACTGAGTTCGATCTCCTTGCCTTCTCCCCTCACTGTTCCTCATTCTCTTCTTTTTTTCTAGCTCCTCTCTCTGCCCACAATCGTATACATGGAGCTCAGAACCTCCCCTCCCTTACTTGCACTCAAACCCGGCCCCTCTTTCCTTCCATAAAAGCATCGTAGCTCTTTCCAAGCACTCTCAGCACATTTTTGGCAGTGCCCTCCTGGCTGCGCTCCAGAGTGGATGCAACAAGGGATTTTTTTTTTCTCTTCCCGTACTCTGACGCAGTCAAAAAAAACATGACGTTGCTCTCCATCTTTGATTTCATTAAAAACCTCTTGGCCGATGGGTCACCTACACCCACTCATAAAAAAAAAATCAATCTATATCTCCTGTGCCTGGAAAGAGGGATGGAGGAAAATTTGGGAATCTTGAAGGCAGCTCAGTTCCAGCAAATTGGGGGTGGAAAAAAAAAGTAGGCTGCTAAAAAATGGAAAACATGACATCACACCCAGGCACAACTACAGTGCATTGTACCTTCCAGCATGGCGTAGTCACTTCACTGCTCATTACTGGGTTCTAAATAACCAGTACGGAGTCTAATATGGGTTGAGGCATTCCAACAATACATGCAGCACAAAGGACAGTAGCTTGTAAAATGCCACCAGTGATTTAATCAAATTCAATAAGATGCACTGATCCTTGTTGACTGGTTTTATATTGCACGGTTGGCAAGTCTGTGCAGAACGTGAATGTCTGCCAATGTTAGTCAAATTCAGACAAAGCCTCATGGAGTTTTAGAACTCAGTCAGTAGAACCAAGCTCATCATGTTTACCAAAGACAGATCTAGGATTTCCAAACCTGGAGCCATAAAGGGGCCACAATCAGCATAAAGAAGCCAATTATATATCAAGTATATCCTCACTCTTATAATTATGTATTTTTACTGTACCGCCAATTCTACATATCTACACTGCTCACAAAAATTAGGGGATATTTCATTAGGGGATATTTCATTTAAAAATATCCCATAATGTTTGTGAACAGTGTGGATCCCAATGAAACACCAGTTTCATTCAAGAAACACCCATTTAAATATTATTCAATCTGTAAACAAAAAGTTATTTAATTTCACTTTTCACTTTTTCACTTTGTTATAGAAATAACTGCAATAATTAATTTTGTGAGCAGCATATGTTCCACAGTGTTTCACTGTAAAAAGTGCTATATAAATACATTTGAATTGAATTGCATTATAGGAAAAAATATTTTCCATTAACTGTTTATTATAAAGGCAATAAACAGAAATATATTGACTGATAAGTTTAAATTCATTCAAAAGAAAGTTTATTTACGTTCAGTCCAATGAAATGGGTCAGATTCTTAAAGCAGGCTGTTACTATTCTACCAGCAGTTAACAGTGGCACAACAGTGCTAAAACTAAAGCTAAAGCTAAGATGCTAATGCTAAACGGAGAACTATAACAAGGGGCTAGCAAAACAGGAAACCTACAAAACGTTCAGTCACACACAAACATGACTAAGAACATAACAACCAGACACAAACCAACAACAAAGTGAACATTATGGTGAGTATATATAAGAAAGCCACAGCAGCTACACCTGCTATGGAAAGAGAAAAGGGTCATGAGGGGAATGAGAGCCATATGGCAAGATGTGGCTCTCCAGCTCACATACTCCTGACAGTTACAGTCAAGAGTGAATTTGTTAACCATACGGTAAGGCATGGCTACTTTAAGATAGGATTGTTTATACATTTTTAGAAGAGTTGTTTATCTTTAAATGAATTTTCTAAGCGGTGAATGTGAGTAAAAAAATGAGTAAATAATATAGGTGTGCATCTTTCAATTGGATTATGTTCATTATGGTTCTAATTGCATTTTTGGACACCAGAGGGCGCAGGCTTTATCACAGACAGACAGACGCACAGACAGCATTTTGTTTACAATTTCAAACTTCTGTTTCTGGTCATTTATTTTAAGGGAACTTCAGTGGAGTTTAAAAACTTAAACAAGAAAACGACTGCATTGTTTACATTTCAGAAGTGGAATCTCTTATCGCATGCAAAATTGATAATAATGACCAAACTGAATCGCGAGCACAGGATCATGAATCGAATCAAATTGTGAGCAGGGTGTAATCTTACACCCCCAGTAAATAATGCTGGAAAATATACTTCATCAGGCTGTAAGAATATTGTTTATTGAATTATCAGTTTTTGGTATGAGGTATATGATTTTCTAGATTTTCACACTATTTTAACAACAGACAGATTATAGAATCCAAATGGACGGTGCATTACAATAACATGGATACTCTAAGTATCTCTCTTACTGGGGCCACCCTGTTAAATCAAATTTTATGTCAGATGTCGAACTAATTTGAATTCATGTAAGGATAAGTATTGTTACAATTTAAAGCTGAATTGTCCAGAATATTAACCAGAATCAGTCTTTAAGATTTTTAGTACTATGTAAAGTTGTATTTTGTAGCAATACATTGAACAGTAAAACAGTAAAAATCGACTTGTAAAACTGGCTACTGAACCACAATCTGAGGTAAAACAAAACACAAAAAGATTTAAGGGGCCTTGTTTAGATATTGAGTTTCCAATAAAAGCTCAGTGACGCAGCTAGCTTTAATAAACCACTTCACATCTACTCCTAAAACGGCTTTGGGTAAACTACACTATGATGAAGAGGGTAAGCCACAGGAAATAACTCTCTGTAGCCCTTACAGACATACCTCCCCCATTTCAATTCAAACCAGACATTCAGATGAATCAGACACTTAGTAAAGTACCTGCCTGAGACACTGTTACTGTAAACTGTGATTGTCTTGATGGAAATCACCTGGTGCCTCAAAAACAAGGTGCCTTTCTCAGTGTCCAGAGATGAGCTGATTGACAGGACAAGACAGATGTCTGTTTACACACTCGTTCTGCCGAGATGACACGGATCTGATTAGATCTGAGATCTAAAAATAGGGCTTCAGTGGGCATGAGTTAAACAGTGAGACACCTGGGTGAGCTGGCATTGTTTTAACAGGAAGAAATTAGGAGCGAGTTACTAATTTCTGCAATCATAACTGAGAAAGGAAATACAGGCATGGCTGCATTGGTTAAAAAATAACAATGGATCAAACCAGTTCTTCAGCTGGTATCCAATTACGTGAGTGAGAAATCATGAGCATCGGTGCACATACAAGAATATTTATGTCTTATTTTTATTTCTAATGTAATTTTGTACATATGAGCTGCAGTGTAGTCCCTGTATTTATGATGCTCACAAATCATTATTTTATTGCACCATAAGCAGACGAGGCAAATGTCACCAACTGGAAAAAAAAACAACACAACAACCAGTGAACTCCCAACGCATAGAATGTCAATGTTAAAAAATTATAAAACAGCATAAAAATGCAATTCATGTATATATCTCAGGCACAAATGATTTTGAAAAATAAGAAATAAATCCTAAACAAAATATTTGAATAACTGTACATTAAACAAAAAGTCATTAAATCTTTCATATCACTAGACCCACGCAGCATTTTAAAGTAGCTATGTTTTTAGTAATATTCATTAAAAGCGCTGTATTGCTAATATTTGGTTTTCCTCTTTGGTGATTAAAATTCCAGCTAAATGAATCAAATTTTTGAATCTAATAAAATACGGTTGCAAGATTAAGAGATAAAATGTGCACAAGTAATTGACTAAACAAAGTAAAAATAACCAAACAAGCCAAATAAGACCATGACCCAAAGTTTTTTTTTTTTAATGTGGGAACCCTAACAGATACAACGTAATGGCATATTGTTAACCAAAGAGACTCATTTCCGGTTTAATATTTGACGTTTTCAGATCATTCTTTTACCATAGTTAAAATGATTATGCATATAAATGATGGTATTTATACTTCACATTTAACTATGAGTCAAAGAAAAAAAAACAGACAAAAAGCCATTCAGGGAAACAAGAGAGTGGAAAGTCAGGGGTAGCAGATGGCCACATGATAAACTGTGTAAAACAGTGCTAAATAAAGTCTGGGGCTAGGTTAAACATGACTGAATTCCACATGGTATCATGTTTATAGGTCAACTTTACTTTACGTAATAGCTACTTCAAACCCTAAGTTTAACCTTAATAGTAATTAATACAAGCTGGTAAGTTCTTAAAATCACTAAATACAGTGCTTTTTGAATACAGTAACATACTATGTATTATGGTTGACTGTGAATATTATTTGGCACTGTATATGTGAACTAAACCTATAATTTCCATATTTTGGGCTTGCCATTCCAGTTGGAATTTGGGGAGAGAACATTGTGATGAATGAGATCCACCGATGGTCTGACAGCTTGAGACCTCAAACCCATCTGAGTCAAGAGTTCGACTGCTGTCCAAGCAAAATGCAGCTTAATTTTGAAGTGCCGTAGGTCATAGGGACAAAGATGTGAAAATGCCACCAAGTTGGGTTTTAATTAACACAAGCACCAGTGTGGGTGAACCCCCAGTGGGTCGCATCCCAGCTCCAAAAAGTCTTGAATCAAACGAACAGAGGTTGTACTCACTAATCTGGGGAGTTTCCACAACCCTGATAGGCATGGGCAGGATTTCTGGGCACAATGTCACAGCTAGGCAGCCAACTAGGGGAAATTACGCTTGTAGGAAAATATGCACAAAAAAGCAAGCAGCTCCATTGATACTGGACTACATTACTCAGTATATCAAGTCAGGAGCAGTCAGGGGCTTCAACAATGACCGCAACAGAGAATAGCCATACAAGGTTTACCAGAAAAACAACTGGCGATGATACATTCTGATTTCCTGCCTGCTTTGGATAAAGAGAATATCTAAGGAAAATTGTTAAATCTGAGCTCAGGAGACAGCCTTCCAGATTTTACACAAATGATATGACTCACTATGATATATTAGCTTCTTAAGAAATTAAAATAAGAGATAATGCTTCCAATATTTTTAGTGAAAAACTGAAAATAATTTAAACCAAATGTGCTTGTGAAATCACTTTATTCATTCTACAAATGGCAACATTTCCACAAATTCCACATTTATAATTTACAGCTTTCTCAGACTCTTATCCAGAGCGACCTACAACTGAGCTGAAAGGTTAAAGTTTGAGGATCTTGCTTAAGGGCCTAGTGCCGGATACAGAGCAGGGATCTACAGTACAGTACTAAAGGCTTAGACCAACTGACTAGAGATCCTTTCTGCCCATCTGTGCTCCTCAAAGATTCAGCTTTTGGTGAATACCAGTACAAAGAAGATTTTGTACTTAAATCACCTGTCTGAACTTACACCATCATTTTTTCACCCTATTACAAGCCTTAACTGCCCCATGCCAACATTTTTTGGAATGTGTTGCAGGCCTGAAATGCAGAAGTAGATGTTTATTCACAAAATAAATTAAGTTTATTAGGAAAAAAGCGTTGAATTTGTTGTGTTCCTAAAACGTTAAAGTAAATGTATATAAAGTAAATTGTTGTTTTTGTAAATTTTCCATTCTTTTAGTTTAGGATTATAATACAACTATACATTTATTTATTCGTTTACAGTATTGTATTTTTTTAACCATTTAGCTGGGTTAGCGTTGCAAGTAGTCATAATATAGGATTAAACTATATATAGCATGACAGACCAAAAAACCTCATCACAAACTCTTTAAAGCAGCTAGTCCGCAGCTAGAAAATAGGGGACATTTCACAAGAGGGTACAATATAAATAATAAAAAATTAAAAGGGTAAATGGAGGAGAATGTGTCGAACTCCCCATACATCATCACAAAGCTAAACACAATAATATGGAAGGGCTTGTGAGGGGCACTGAGATTTGTTTAACTAATCCATTGTGGTAAGAAGAAAACTCTAAGGGATATAGCCACAGCTTCAAAGCCAAACAGCAAGCGCTTATTGATCCAAAAAATATAATCCAGTAGTTGACCATTGATAAAAACCTGATGGTCAAAAGTCCTCCAAAAGCCCTGAGCTGAAGGTCAACAGGGTGCAGCTGTGGCAATACACAGAAACACACCTCTGAAGGATGGCCAAAAGCTGATGCTTTCATCTTGATGGTAAACTCGCCCTGTGACCCCACTCTCTCTCTCTCTCGCTCTCTCTCTCTCGCTCGCTCTCTCTTTATCTCTATCTCTCTCTCAAATTACTCCATGCCCAGGCCTTAGATTCTCTTCATATTTTCCATTATGGTTACGAAGCTACTCATCAAGCCATGCCACACATAACAACCAGTAAATCTGAGCCTAGCAGACAGAATATGCAGTGCTATCTAAGCGTGCTTCACTTGTAAAAGATAGAGCAGTACAATGGAGACCATCTCTTCCTTGATGTCATCTGCAAACATGTTGCAGATGTTATGAGTTGTCTAGAAGCACTATAAGAACAAAACTGTCCTCTAGAGGATTCTGCTCTCCACATGGCGGAGGAGTCTAGACTAGTAAATAATATTTAGGCGACTTTGACCACATAAACTGTTTAAATATTTACCCAACAATCCAGCCGTTTCATTGAAAGAAGCGACATACATATGGAGTTATGTTTTAATGATTGAATGGTGAAAATATCACAAAAGCACTAACCAGTCGGCTCATAAAGCTCTAATCTATGTGTGTCGTCTGACCACGGCTTTACCGCTACTCATATTTGATTTATGAAAACGTGCACACTTAATAAAATTAAAGTACAAACCACTGGTAGTGCAATCAACCAGGATCTCAAGATCCCCAAATCCTCATGGGAACAAATGATCACAGCAAAAAATATTGAGAAACCAAAATTTGTAGAAACAATTGCTTCTTCACTGACAGGGACAGGGCATGTATGTAAGGAGTATTCACAGAGTAATCAAATAAACATACTGTAACCCTCAAAATGTAACTATATGCTCCATTATGATAGAGGACCACATTACTCAGTATATCAAATCAAAAACAGTCAGAGGTTTCAACAACCACAACGGAGAATAGCCGCACAACAGGGTTTACCAGAGACACAACTATGGATGATACATTCTGATCTCCTGCCTGATTTTGATAAAGAAAATATCAGTCAGTCTTTTTACACAAATGATATGATTCACTATGATATACTAGCTTCTTAAGAAATTACAACTGAAATAAGAGATGATGCTTCAAATATTTCCAGAGAAATACTAAAAATAATTTCAGCCAAATGTGCTTGTGAAATTATTTCCACAAAAAGGATCCGGTGCCGGGGGTCCTCAAGGGCATCTTTGGCACCGAGGGTCCTCAAAATGGCTTAGGAACCGGGGGTCCACAGGAACAACATTAATAATACAATAAACAAGAACACAAAAGTTAAGTTTCAAAAACGAAAAGACAAAAAGATGGGATAAAAAAGGAAATGGCTTTCTAAAGCCGGGGATCCTTGAACGGCCTATAATTGCCGAGGATCCGGAAACGGCCTCTGACGGCCGTGGACCATGAGATGGCCTCTTACGGATGCAGAGGCGCCCTCTAGCGGCCGCGGCCTTTAACCTCCGGGTTCAGCCCCAAACAGCTGCGCCATCAGCTGCAGGGAATATGAACGGTAGGGTCTAGAAAGGACTAGGCAAAATGAAAACGAAACAGCGTACACACACAGGGGCGAAAAAACACACATGACACAACAATGAGCCGGCGAACGCAGACGTGATCGTTGGGCTTAAATAATCAAAAGGTGATTAACCAAAATTAAACACAGGTGCGTAGCGGAAAGAAATTTACGACTCGATCGCCGCGATCAAGCGCCGTGAATGGCGTATATGGAAAAAAACGCCATTCATGTTTTACAGGATGTAATGTGGTCGTTAAACACCTGTACAGCAGTACTAGTATGTCAACACAGTCACCATCATTGGGTCTGGGCTTTGCCAGAGGTAAGTACTGCTCACAAAAATGAGGGGATATTATATTATGGGATATTTCATTTTGAAGAGTAGTGTATTTATGTATTTAATGTATGTCCACTGGGATGCATTTCATAAACGCTGTCATTTTTTCACCACTTTCAATCTTTTTCAATCTTTGCACTTTCAACCATTCTATGTGCTCCTGTTTCCATTTACAATTACAGATATAAAAAGCTGCCATCTCCTGGTATGGAGGGTTATTAAAGTGTCATCTGTAGTCACTGTGGTGTGAATGAGTTCAGCTTTTCACAGAAGCTGTAAGGTAATTACAGTCAGCCTTGGTTGGCACTAGTTCTTCTAGCTGGTTCTAAAGGTCCAAATCTGTCTTCTAAAATTAAGCTCCCTGTGTGTCAGCAAGCAAAGCCTGGTCCTAAAGCAGGTGTATCCCACACACTTTTCTCAGCAAGAACGTACACCGGGCAAAGCAGCTTCACCTTAAAGCGCAGAGGATCAGGAAACAGCGAAAAGCCTCCAAACACAGAAAGAAATCAATCAGAGAACCACCATGCCAAACACATCTCAGAATGACTGAAAAGAGAAAAGTACTTCCAGATGCTGGCGTTCAGCCCTTTTCCCACACATGCTCAAGTGTTTTGACAGCCATTTCGTAGGCCTTAGAAAAGCCTGCTAACTTCATTCTCATCTCTGGGGGACATGAACCCAGATTTGAGGGGATCTCTGTCCTTAGTTCTTCAAAGCTTGTCACTGTTAGCTCACTGGTAAGATCAGCTGTGTTAGCTGTTTTTTTTTTTTTACCAAAACCTCAAAGACACAGAGAGAATACAAACGAGACCTCTTGAACAGAGTGGAATAAGCATACAAAGGATGAAGATGGGATTTTCAGAGCTAGGTGAGTCCGGATCAGGAAGAAGAAGAACAGCTGTAAGAACGATATGGGATCGTTGAAGAGCTTTGCTTTATTTGAAACAAAACATGGACTTGCTGTATCATCAAGGGACTTGAGAACTATGACTGAGTTCATGAAAATTTATAAACAGATCTGGACAGCCCTAGTGAATCAAGCCCAGGATGACGCAGATGTGGGTCAGAATTTTACCTTCAAGCACCCCTTTTCACCAGTATATCACCCATAACATTTAGTGTTCCATTGAAAACATTTCACTGGTGCTCCAGATAACAACACAGACATCAGAGCCAAAATGGTAACACCCTTTCTTAAATGTAAATTTCAAATGCATTTAGTTCTTTCTGTTTTATAATGCATTATGATGTTTCAGTTTCCATTTCAATAAGTGGTTTGACTTATGGTCAACAGTAACTAGATAAAGGTTGGTAAGAGCTTCTTATGGTAACAAGGCTTAACAGGTAAATATTTGTGAATGGAGTTCCTAAACCTCAACATGAGACATATGCCATAAATAATCAGGCTCCACCTGGCTTTTATAGGTGATAAGAGTCAGCTGATATGAACTACTGATAAGAGATATATCGTAAAAGATTTTATGTGTCACATGCACACACAGGCACAAGAACACACCCCTAACAGCTGGGTTTGTTTTTGTTTTTTTTAATCCTGAAACAGATTAACATCTAGGCCGCCCATGGAGGTCGGGTCCCCTGTTTAGTCTTGGTCCTCCCAAGGTTTCTTCCGACCATTTTGGGGAGTTTTTCCTTCCCACTGTCGCCCTAAGCTTGCTCAACTTGGAATTGGCCTTTTAAGATCATGTATTACTGTAAAGCTGCTTTGAGACGATGCTACGTTGTAAAAAGTGCTACATAAATAAAACTGAATTGAATTGAATAAGCAAACTAAATGCTGGACGTGCACTTTGAGGTTGGTGTAAGGCAGGGGTGACTCTATAGGATCACAGCTTTAGATTTCTTCATTTTCCCTTTTGTAAGCAAGGCTCCAATGCTGTATTTTGTTGTTGAAATATTATGTTTATACCATTTACTTTCTAAAGGTTTACATTTTGAAGCTTGGAGACACGCTTCAATTTAAACACCAAAAAATGACTAATGAATTTTCACTCTTATTTTAAGGGTGCTGGGACTCAAATAAGGGGTTAGACACGCCTACAGAGTAAGTTACCCGAGATGGGACCGACTGGCATTCCATCCAAGAATCTAGTGATTTCAGAGATATGAGACCAGACATCTGTGGGTCTGGTTTCGTATAATTCTGCTTTATATGGCTTTTACTGTACTTTTTTGTCTCTCTGACCACAACTATCCCCTTTTTATACTCTCTATAGGTTCAAAGAGTGTGCAAGTGTGTCTGCTTTACATCTTGATGAGTATGCAACCTATATGTTCTTCCTGCGGTCTATGCATGCGTGTGAAAAGTATCTCCCGCCCTGTAATGATGTCTGAATGTCATGCAAGTTGATCCACCTGAAGGCTACGACATGACAGAACATCCCTTCACAACACGGCTTGCCGTGTCATAACTACCGTTTGGGTATATCCTGTAATTCCCTGTGCTTTATAATAAACGAACACACACTCCAAGCGACAGACGCTCCAGGACTGTAATCACATTTTCCATCTATAAATTGTATATGCCGGTTACTGTACGCTGGGCTCAAACCTTCATGCTGAAGAACTGCTGAAGAACTGCTAAACCACAGCGTACATGATGTTCAGAGGACTCGCATGCGGCCGTGCTCTGGGCTATATTCAGACAGTTGTTGTTTAGATGAGGAAAGTTTGCTATAAACTGAACAGACAGCTGCTGAACTTCTGCGGTGAGGCGACTGAACAAAGCCTGTCATTCTCTCCATTTAGAAACAAGCAGCTGACGCTGGATCCAGCAGGGGTCTCTCTGAGCCAAGATCATAGCATTGCGAACACAGCAAGCACCAAGATGGAAGGGAACCTGCTTAACATATCACATATCATATATCACTTTAATGTTTGTTTTGTCACAGAGCAGATCTGGGGTGGTCATTAATGCAGTCTAACCACGGTGGTTTATCATTTCGAATATAAATGTATTCCATTATGCTATTGTGTCCTAACAAACCCTAACCCTAACCCTCCACTGCTAACCATATTTTAGTACTATGCAGTACAGTAAAGTTATTGCTGTATATATACTGTAATATTGGTACTCCCTCTTTTACCATGGTCTGCTTTATGAATTTTTAACTTTATAATGGGAATCTATATAATGGGCACTGTGGATTGGTGGGTAGCACCGCTGCCGGACCCAGGATCAATCCCAGGGTGGAACGGCCTGGTGTGGTGTCTGCATGTCCTCCCCGTTTCTGCGTGGGTTTTCTCTGGGTACTCTGGTTTCCTCCCACAGTCCAAAGACATGCATGTTAGGTTAATTGGTGTCTCTTAAAGTAGCCCTTAGTGTGTGACTGTATGCATGACTGTGTGTGTGTGTGTGTGTGTGCCCTATGAGGGACTGATGCGCAGCCTGGGGTTGTTCCTGCCCTTGTGCCCAGAGTTGCAGGGTGGGCACCGTGTGGATTAAGTGGAAGATAATGAATGATAATGGGAATCTGATGGTACACATACAAATTCAGCTAAAACCGCATCGCTTACTCAATTTAGTATACTAAATGTTTCCCCAGGCAGGTGATACTCTCTCTCACTTTCAGGGCTACATGAGGAAATCAGTAGTCAATGACATAAAAAAGCAATGAGAGCTGGGAAATGGAGTGAGATACAGCCGTGGTAGCAACACTCATTTTGTTTTGACTTTCAATGCATTATGCAATCCATTACTTGTTCATAAAAATTATTAAATAAAGCTTATGTTAAAACAATAAATCTATCAGTGGCATGGTGGCTTCAGACTTTTGCACATTTCTGTACATCTGCTGAATTCTACAAAAGACTTGCATTTTGACTGGTCAACATATGGTCCAATTACAATAACTGTCCAAACTTGTTAACTTGGATAAGACTTTATCACTTCGGTTGTTCCACCAACTGGATGTTCGTTTGGTTTTCCAGTATACAGTGTGACACAGAAGTAGCTGATGATTAAACCTGTAGCAAACGTCTAACCATTGGACTTTCTGTGTACACTATGAAAAAGGGGGTGGGACCCATTTTGTCAATACATACATTATGGCTGCAATAGGTAAAAGGTAAGAAAATACTATGGATAAAGGCATTTAGCTGAGGATCATAATCCTGACTTTAGAAGGCTGTTAGTATGTAAGTAAACATACAGGTCCAGCATGGCTTTGTACCTGTACCCTGTTCAAATGACAACGTTAATCTAATCTACTATGCTTAGCTAATTAAAGTGCAGAGGAATCTTTGTGTTTGCTGTCTGTGTGGAAAAGTTGACGCACACCCACGGGGTTAATCAATGACCTCGGGTACAGCCGTTACATTAATGCATTTTCACGGAGTGTGCATGTCAATGATTAAATGATTAACCTGATGCACAAAAACGGCCCTCAGCTGACATGCAGCAGCAGCGACAAGATATACAATCAGCACTAGTCTTTAACACGTGAGACTTTACCATATTTTCCATAACTTATGATCTTAAGAAATGCATTAAATCTTTAAGATCGGGAATATCTGACCTCAGTGGCTAAAGCCCTTGACATACAGTATCTCACAAAAGTGAGTACACCCCTCACATATTTTTGTAACCATTTGATCACATCTTTTCGTGGGACAATACTGACAATATGACACTTTGATACCAGTGTACATTTGCTCAACAAAAAGCCATTAATGTCTTAAAAACTGACAACAAAAATGAGTACGTGAGTGAAAATAGTCCCAAAGCACTGCCTCAATTCTCATAGGCATGGAGTTGCAGACCAGTTTGACACAGTGTGCGGTGTATGGGCAGCGCACTGACAGGCTGACCCCCCACCCCTTCAACTTCTGCAGCAATGCTGGCAGCACTCCATTGTCTATTTTCAAAATCTAACCTCTGGTTAGCACGTGCACTCAACTTCTTTGGTCGACCGTGGAGAGGCCTGTTCTGAGTGGAACCTGTCTTGTTAAATCACTGCATGGCCACCGCCACTTTCGGGGTGTTGGCTATCTTCTTATAGCCTAGGCCATCTTTATGTAGAGCAAAATAAAATTCAAATCCTCAGAGAGGTTCTTGCCATGATGTTCCATGTCGAACTTCCAGTGACCAGGTCTAGCTGAGGTGGTTTGGGCATCTCAGAAGCATGCACTGTGGTTAGGGCTGTTTCAGACATTGGCTGACCCTGGACCTGCTGAAGACCCTTACAGTTCACAGTTGACTTAAAAAGTGCTGAGGATCAGCCAGCAGGAGCTGCAATCTGTGGTCACAAACATGTCTGAGATGAAGGTCTCAGGTGTTGCCTCGACAAATCCTTACCAGGAAAAGTGAAAGGAAATGAGACTGAGAGAGTTCATCACTCGTCCACTAGTGGGTGCAATAATTTAACTAGACTCCAACTCCTTGTGCTTTGTGAAACAAGCTGAACCTTCAAGCTGTACGAGATGCGTACCTTTACTGACAGTTAATTGTGGAAATGAAAATGAAATAAAACCCGAGCAGCTTCTCTGGCTTTGAAATAAGAGCCAGCTTGAGAGTTTACAACATCATGTTCAGATCGTTATGGAGCCCTCGATGAACTTGCACCCTCTCTCGGGGTGCACCTCTGCCTGTGCTCAGCAAATTCCTGTACAGGCTACACCCACTGGCAATCCGGAAAAAGTATAAGCTGTGGTAAAATGGGATGTTTTAGTTTTGCTTTGAAATGCATCTGCTTAGCGTAAGGCAGAAGTGTGGGCACTGCTGGAATAACCACACCAACTCTCAAGCTATGAACATTTTAATGCTTACATCTTAAAACATATTAAGAGGTTTAATTAACTTGTTGGTGGTCAACTAACCCAATTTATCCTATCGGTCACAGTTTTTGACTTAACTTCTACAAAATATATCATCTCACTATGTTCTCACATAATATGGAAAGTGTGCTTGGTTCAATTTTATTCCTGAAAGGTAAACAGTACAAAACACTCTTAAAACCCACTTAATGTACAAACACCTGTCACATGATGTATACTATCCAGGTTATGTGTTTAGCTTTAGCTAGGGCACTGTTTGTCAGTGGTGGTTGCTTTTTAGTGGTTCTTGGATTACATACTTTTATCATTAGACTTGAATTTGAACTGAACTAGGCTGAACTGGGCTAAACTTAACTGTTGAGATATATTGAGATATATCTCAACACCACCGGGAGTGGCCAAGGCCGAGACGAGACTGAGATGACATTAAGATGATTTTCATCATACAATAATAATAATAATAATAATAATAATAATAATTAAAAAAATAATTATAATAATAATAATAATAATAAATACAGAAAAAGAAAAAGAAGAACATTCATTATACATTATACATATATATATATATATATATAAAAACAATCATTTCTATAAAGCCTAAAATTATAACTAATTATTACTTTATTATAGTCTTGTAAGATTGGCAAAGTAGAACTTTGGAAGTAAATGATGTTGATGATTCAGTTTCCCTTCATATGTGATAACTGTCAAGTGAATACAGCAACAACATCAATTCTATCAATCGCTATTATTAAATGTGAAAACATAATGATATTCGTATTCATAATAATAATATTACCAGATTTTTGAGTACGTGGTAAAGTAAAGCGATCAAGCAAAAAGCATAAAGTCTTAATGTAAGACTATTAAAAATAAAAATAAGAACCTGTTCATTGGTGAGATGCTGAACAAGAAGAGCGGTATCTTTTATAGTTTTTCCCCTGTTAGCCAATCTGAGTTAAGATCATTTATAAAGGCATGTAGAGGGAGGACCATTCTGTTTGAATATATTGTTGAAATTCAATAAGAACAGAGAAATAGTTCCTTTAGTAAATAACATTAGCTAAGGCAGATGCATTGGACAATGCTGAACAAAACGTAAGTCCACCTTTACCCTGAGACAGGATAGAATTCAAATAAGTGTGAGACTGAGATCAGACCAAGACCCCTCGTTTATGGTATTAAGAACAGCCTCGAGTACAGCTAGCATTATTTTCATGTTAGAAATTTGATCTTGTTTATGACTGCTGTACTGTTAATATAATTTATGGTATGTCAGCTCTCTCACAGTAAAGTAAGAATTAACATGTCTACTAGATTACAAAACAGAAAATGCTACTTCACAAACCAACACAGCTGGTGAATACAGAAAACATTCAATAGCTTGGTGAGTGTTTTCTGTTTGTGTTTTCATCAAGAGCTCTTATTCAAATCTCCTGCAGTGGTATAAACTTCACATGGCTATAATTCAGGCAAAGCGTATTGCTTTTCAAATATTTCTACTTTACCTTGAAAACAATGTATTTTGACAATCCTGATTAGCATTGAAATCAAAAGTAGGAAAATATTCAAGAATCACCAAAGTGCTTCATCCTTCTCTGAATAATGTCTCACGGAATTCATTGCTGATGCTGAAGCAGCTCACTTGCTCAAGAGGTTCTTCACATTACAAGACCTTAATAGCCGGCACTCATCTATGCAAACCTGTACCCATGCCGAAAGGCTGCCCACCGAGCGAGGGAGGGAGGAACTGCTCAAGTACCTGTGCTCTTTTAGGCTTAAGTGGCTAAACGCTCTCCACTACCTCAGCTCTCGAAAACAAAACAAGAGGGGTTGGACCTCATGGTTCCTGACAAATCTCTCATCAGTTTTGTGTAATAGGTTTCTCAAAGCGTTCAAGCTAAGAGGCACCTCCCGTAGCCGTCATGAAGTAATAGAAGAACGCTCCAAGTGAACATTGAACAACTGTCACTTGTGTCATAAGATTTTTGTTTGCTTGTTTGTTTGTTTATTTAGTTTATCTAATGTCGCTACGGGCAACAAAGACACAAGGTTATATCAATAAATAAGGTGACTTCGAAGCTAGGATCGAGCCAATTGATCGTAACCAGTTAACCTAATGCATGTCTTTGGACTGTGGAAGGAAACCCAGAGTAAACCCATACAGACACAAGCAGGACATGCAGACAACCCACAAAAATGGCCCACACCGCTCCACCTTGGGATCGAACCCAGGACCTGTGTCATAAAACGACTCAAGATACCATCACCCATAATTCTCATGATTGCTTTAATAATGTTTGGTGATATTTTATTTTAAGTTATGACAGTTACAGACAGACAGACAGACAGACAGCTGTGACAGATGGCATGATGTGTTTTATTATAAAGACAAAAGTCTTACAACCTAACTTACCACATAGGAAATTCTACGTGACTAAGACCAACAGGTACCTACAGATACAATTAGGTAAAAGGTTTGGGCTTCCCTGGTCAAATTTGTGTTTTAATTGTAATATCATTTTACCATGTTTAGTTCTCATATTTCCTGGTCTGGGTCGTGAAGGGGTCCTGAGTCTCTGTCGGAAAATGATGCAGATGACAAAGCAATGTGCCAGCTAAACAATTTTGATGTTTGATGATAAATTTGATGATTAAAAAAGTGTTCATTCAAAATGGCCAAAATGTCCTCCATTCACAACAAAAGATGTTGAGCAGTGCTTTCCCAAACGTCTTTGGACTGTATTTTCTCGTAAAAGTTACGAATTTTAATACAACACCATTGCCAGTCTATGAAGCCACAATTAAAGGGATCACATCTGCTAGCAAAGCAAATCCTGAAGTCCTTTTTATTTCAACATTAAATATAGCCTGTTATGTTGTGCAATGTTATGAGAGTTGTGAGGCACATTAGTGTGTGTCATGTTGTGGCATTTATCACAACTACAGCTTAGTAATATCACTGGACATAACCAGATACCACATAACCACAATTGTGACACAATCAAGTACAAAAGTATTTTAAAATATTTTTCTTATTAGTGTAGTTACTAGCTAATCCGCTCCACTAATCATACACCACCCGTTTCTAAACTAATTGAAATATCTTATCAAGACAAACATGATTTAGTATACCTGGTCTGCTAGCACGGCCGCATATGCTAATAATGCAGCTAACAATGATACCAGGGACAGAATGTTCTTAGCATGAACCTCATGACCGCATACAGGCAGGGCTAATCTACATGTTAATTCAAGCTGCCAAAACATTTCAGTATGTGACACAACAGAAGAAAAGGTACTAGTGTTTCACTGAGCTAGTGCTAATAATGCTAAGGAATCAGCGGCCTCCGAGCCAAAGTTTGCCTTAATTGTGAACATCTTTGGTTCAAAAACCATCACATTCTCATTTCCAGCATGATAAGTTAATCATAAGTTACTCAGCTCTGTAGCCAAAATGTCACTTTCTACTTAGAGAAAAACAAACCTGGACAAAAAAAGATACATTCAGAACAGAACAGGTAAACAGAGCCGTTCAAGAGACTTGTTTATGCATGTTGGTAACAAGTCTTTTTAATAAGGGATATTTTAAAATGAATATGAAGAAGATCCCACAAGAACTGCTAGATAATCCGATCCTGTCCATGCCTCGTCGCTGTCAGTGTGTTTTGCCACTTTTGGGTGACCTGTGGGACACTCTGGTCCAGTTTAACATGCTTCTGTTCACCCCCATGAATATATCACTTACTACTCAATCACCATAACTGAGTTTTCATTTGCTTGTTTAATGAAATAAAATCAAATACTTCTTTTTAATCGTTTCATATTCATTTTGAAATAACCCCTCTTTTTTGTGAACAGTGTATTAAATCAATATCATTCTCACTTTATGAATGTTTGTAATTCTACTTCTACTTATTCTATGTCCTGTTCTGATAGTATATTTTGGTATCTTTCCTCTATTTTTAATCCAATCCCTACTGAAAATAACCAAATATGTTGCATTTGTGACTCTAGTATCCTAGCCAACCCGTTTTAACAGCAAATACACATTCTTAAATATAACACTAAAACTATGTAGCACAAACCAACCAACTTTGACCAACATGGACATCCTAATTGACCATCATACCAGCATCTAAAACATCACATATGCTGCTTTTCTCAGCATGTACGAGCAAATATTTGTTTTCTACAAGTTATTTTACACGTGCCTAACAAATAAATCATACTTACGATGTGTAACATGTCTTTAATGGCAGGTTTGTGAAAGCATGCTTCCTCGCTAATCCCTGCCTGTACATTTGAACGGTGCAAAGCAAGGGTAAAGCGAACCCTGTAATTAGCTGCGTTTGGTGTGTTAAATGGGCTTAGGGCATGTTGTTCCAGGATGTCATACTTAAGAAAATTACTTTGTCATTTAGTTATGCTATAAGTGATTTATTTATTACGTAAATATGGTCAGCCTGTGCTGGTCCAGGTATGAAACCAAAAGTAATGTGTTAAAGCATATTATAGTATTATGTTAATGTAATTTGGGGATTTCTAAATGAAAAAGTGTTAAGACAACTACTGTAGGGAACACATTTATATATAATATACAGGCAGGAAATTACACACCATTGCTGCCACCTAGTTAGCATTGCACTGAACTCCCATCCTTCACCTCTCAGGCAGTAAGTCTAAAAACTGTCCCAGAAAAATGGCTCCACGTTTACACTGAGCCTCACCACATTACATGGGTGGCCCAGTCACTAGGCACTCGTCTGCTGACACCACCTCTAGAGCTGTGTCCAGCAGTGGGTCCCAGCAGCAGTATATGGAACTGTCTTTGTATCTTTCCTACAGGTGTTTAGGATGGCAATATGTCCCTAAACAATCGCAAGGTCTCGATCTTTAAGGCGGCTTGGAAATCTCTCAGGGGCGCACCGTGGTCGACACCCGCTACAGCTTAGAGACCACATGGCAGATCCAGGACCCTCTGGAGGGAGTATATTTCCCACTTGTCTTGGGAAAATCTGTGGCTTCCCACAGGAGGAGCTGGAATCTATAGCCTGGGATAGCCTGGATTGACCTTCTTCTGTTGGTGCCATGACCCACACATGAAAAATGTAAGAAAAGTAAAATAGAGCAAAGTGTATAGCAGGCAGCGGCATCAGCAATCTGGTGAAACATGATTGACTGATTGGGAATGGCCAGAATCTCCATTAGATTTAACTAATTAAGTGCTTTCTAATTTATTAATGCTAATATTAAATTGTTGAAGGTTAATTTGTTTTTATTTTGTACTCACACTAGGCAATCTGTGGTTGCTGGTTTAATTAGAGTGATTGCTTCATGGAGTACTGGGTACCATATGAACCATAGGGACTGTGGTAGACCAGCGGTTAAGATACCGGGCTGTGGACCAGAAGGTTCTGGGTTCAAATCCCACCACTGCCAAACTGCCACTGGTTCTTGCGCAAAGCCCTTAACCAACAACCAACAACTGCTTAAACTTTGTAAGATTGTATTGATTGGAAGATGCTCTTAATAAAATTGTCTGCCAAATGACATAAATAGGAATGAGAGGGTGACATTTCATGTTAGAAAACATATCGATTTAACCAGGAGGCCCAACATGTAGCTATTTATAAATGAAGATACGTAATGTATCCACTATATGCTGTAATAATATGATGTACCTAACTGCCCCCACAATAGTCAACAACCATCGACAAACAATAAACACCTGACAGTCAGACTCAAACAGCAATTTTCAGAGTAAAACTAATTTGAAGGTGGAGGCATTCTTATGGATAATTCATTCAAAAGTCCACATCACTCACATTTTTTAAACGTGAGTATATTTGAATGAATCTCTATTGAGTATACTGCTCTATCTCTACACACTCTACACCACTGACTGTACATATACATGCTGTTCACAAAAATTAGGGGATACTTCCAAATGAAATATCCCATAATGCAATATCCCCTCATTTTTGTGAGCAGTGTAGTAATCCTAATCGGCTTGAATGTAGTGGTTATATGTCTGAATGACATAATCGGTTTAGTGCAGTTTAAAACAAACCACGGCATTTAACTTCTGGCCCTGACAAGAAGATTTTCCATGGAAACCAGCAAGGAGTTCTGAATATAGCAGTGTGTACTGTGAATGGAGAAAATGATGCCGAATTCAGGAGACGGTTAAAAAAAATGCAGCTGAAAATTTCCTCAAAGTGAAGTCATGAATAGCTCATTGATACTGCACTGAGCAGCCTGTGTGTGAGCATGCACACGTCGCTTGTTTACTGGCTTTGTAAGCACCAATGGGTGTGCTTTATAGGGCTGTGTTTTACACATACTCTGTTTGTGTGAGTGTGGTTCAAGCTTATCTATCCATTTAAGAACCAAATGTCAAACAAGCATAGTAAGTTCTGCCATGTTTCCCTTATGGGGATCAGCATCTTCTATCACACTATAAGTTCTTAATAAAACTTTTTTTTTTTTGATAAAACAAAAAATGTTTACGTTGTTACAGAGGTTAAGCTTAGTATTATGTTTATGTCTGCGATTAATTAGCTACAGTTATGCTATTTAAAAGGATAGACCCCACAAACAAAGAAAGACAAGCTTGTGTGTGTGTGTGTGTGTGTGTGTGTGTGTGTGTGTGTGTGTGTGTGTGTGTGTGTGTGTGTGTGTGTGTG
>JAUZST010045220.1:0-25884 GCA_034779995.1 Parotocinclus haroldoi
TCTGTGTGGGTCTCTGTCTCTCGGTCTCTCTGTGTGGGTCTCTGTCTCTCGGTCTCTCTGTGTGGGTCTCTGTCTCTCGGTCTCTCTGTGTGGGTCTCTGTCTCTCGGTCTCTCTGTGTGGGTCTCTGTCTCTGTGCGCGTGCGTGTCTGTAAATGAGAACCTACCCCACCATAATCATGTGTGATTGTACTGTAGCTTTGTACCACTTACCGTACATAAACCACATTCCTCCTTCCAGATGGAGGGACTGAAGTCGGACATGAACGTGTTTTTCCATGGCCACATGGAGGCGCTCATGAACATGCGACTGACTGCTGTGCAAGGCTTCGCTTCCCTTCAGGCCGAGCATGACCGGCTGAAGGAGCAGATCGACCAGGCGAGCCGACAGCACAAAACGGTGTGTCCGCTAACGGGTGTTGTACCTTTTCCTGACGAGTGACAAAAAGTACTAAAGTTAAAGTACAATAACGGGCTTTTTGACCATGCCGCATTTACAGTTCCTAAAAAAACAAGACGCGCATGAAACGCAGTCGATAACGGGGCTCACTCATCACTCGCTCTTTTAAAAAGGGCTACAATACTGAGCTATAGATACTGTAAATATGACACTTCTGCACAGCTCAACCTGTTGTTGTCCCCGATTTTACGATGGATTGTCCGAGCACGTCCCCATGGCATTTTTTAAAAATGTACTACTGCATTTCCCAGTCATCACTCCCGTTGCTCCCCATGTCCCAAGCGGCAGTGTCCCAAATCGAGGACAGGAGAGTATTAAGAGAAACGTAGCCTAAATCACGATTAAAACACGCACATTAAACTACAGTTGGGCAAAAAAATAACGAAGCTTACTTTATAAAAATCAAAGGTAACTGAATTCATGTGTTGACAGTGAAAACTAAATGATTATTGCGTAACCAGACATTTTCCAGTCATGTGACTCTACTTGTCCGGCAGCATCCCAGATCGAGCCTCAGGCGAAATGTACGCTATGATTAAAGCATGAACACTAAAAATCCTTAATGTAAAGCTTATTTTATAATCCTGCTGAATACCACATGGAATTTGCCGTTGTAAAAAAAGTTATAGTAGAGCCCGTGGTAGCAGCATCGTTTTGGTTTTCTCAATCCCGGTTGCGAGCAGCAAGTTCTCACCCCCAGTGAGTGTGGGTTTCTGCATTTCTATTATCCTGCATTACAACTCGCAGCTCATAAACTGGAACTACTGAGAGGCTGAAAACCGTTTCTCTGCATTTTCTCTTTTTTTTTTCTTAATATTGGCCTTGTGAGGAAGAAATTATATCGACAATGGTACTGGACTCTGGACCAGAGAATCGAGGGTTCAAATCCTCACCTCTGCCAAGCTGCCACGGTTGGGCCCTTGAGCAAGACCCTTAACCTACAACTGCTTGGACTGTAAGACTATTAGTTGAAGGTCGCTCTGGATAAGGGCGTCTACTAAATGCTGGGAATGTTTAAAAACCTCCTGACTCTTCATCCCTAAAGCATGCGCTCCTCTCTCTCTCTCTCTCTCTCTCTAATGCAGCGTGTGGCTCAGCTCCTCCAGTGTATGCAGGATCAGATGAACCTCTTGTCCCTCGACACTCAGACAGACTTTGAGGGGCTTCGAGAGGCGTCAGACTTGCAGAGACGACCCATGGACAGTCTGAGGAGCACGATACAAAGGTGCGCAAAAGAGAACCGCGGTGACCGTTCGTCTGTTCGTCCAGTCTTTCATCTGTAACTTGCACTTTATTCTGTACATCTAGCAAGTGCACGGAGGCCGAACGGGAGTCCTCGTCTGCGCACGCTCGCCTGGGCTCGTGTGCCGACGGCGTGGCCGAGGAGATGAACGCGGCGACGGAGGAAGGGCTGACTGCGTTAGAGGAGTGCACGGGTTACTGTAACCTCCTGCAGGGCTCGCTGGACTCCTTGTCTGACGCCGGGCTCGAGTGGTGTCAGGCGGCCAGAGACCTGACCGAGAAACGTGCTCAGGAACAGGCGGCCTTCGGCGAGAAGAGCAGGGCTGCCATGCAGGCGCTTGTAGAGGTAATGTAGCTTTTGTTATAGCTGTCATTCCACTAAGTAAGTTGGGAAGCTCAAGGCACAAAAATGGCCTATCATTAATTAGATCATTAAATAATAATTAATTTAGCCTTTGCACAGAGGAGCGTTACTTTTCTCCATCGTGAGATTCCTTTCACCCACCACAGGTTTCTCCTATTCAGTAGTGGCCATTGGTGCCATCAAGTGGTGGCATTAATTATTGCAAGCCAAACTGGGGAAAGGGTCCGTTTTGAGTGTCGATGTGTAAATAAAAAGAAAATCAATATTTGAGACCAGTATATCTATGAAATGTTATATAGGCAGACCTTAAGAGATCAACGTATCAATATTAAGTGCAGCTGCTTATGTAGCAGATTTAGTGTCTTCTGGATCTCCTTATTTTGGTCCATGCAAATAAATGCCTCTGTACATGCAGCGTGTGGAAGAACGGGGCCAGGCCGTCCTGGACGAGAGCCAGACTCGTCTCGGTCCTTTGAAAAATGACCTGGAAGCACTTTTAAAGGGCGTGGAAAAGCAGACGGGCGAAGACGAGGCCATGCTGCAGCAGCACGGAGACGAGCTCTCGGCCCTGGCGGCGCAGACGCTCCAAAGTGTCACCTGCTTCCTCAGTGACGAGCTCCAGCAGGATCTACCCACCGGTCAGAAAAGAGTACCTGAACAGGCTAGAATTTCTTTCCAGTCGCACGGTGTGTAATTTATTTATTTATTTATTTTTTTCTATTTTGTGTGCACACAGGCACGACACCCAAGCGAAAGGAGTACCTGTACCCACGTGTGCTGGAGCCATTGAGGAGCAGGGCAGAGCTGGAGGATGAGTTCAAGTCACAGCAGGCACAGCTAATGAGCGCGCTCGGTCAGTGTGACGTCCTTAACGAGGGAGAGGAGGAGGAGGAGGAGGAGGGGAAGCGTGTCGAGCAGGTGAAGTGCTCATGGTGCAACTTGTTTCATTTGATGGACGTCAAAGCAAGCATTGGGCGAATGGAATAATGGGTGTAAATTAGAGGGATTTTGCTGTACTTGACAGTCTGTTTTTGTCATTTTGCTTTACACTGATTGGAACTCGTGCTAGATTGGTACAAGCTGTTCTCCTTGTTAATTCGTTCCAACAATCTATACGAAATAAGGAATAATGTCAATTGAATGAATCTATTCCAGAACCTTATCTAAAAAAAAACCCCACCCTGTACAAGTTATTCTACCTATCAGTGGTTGTAATGTACAGGAGCTCCCTGAATTACGATGGGGATGTGTTCAGATAAATCCATCATAAGTGAAATCTGAGTTCAATATAATCAGTACTCCTATTATAGAGTCTCTTTCACACCATTAATTACAGTATCATAAAGATGATTTATAATAATGTTAATCTCCTGTGATTTGTCAGTAATGAATTGAAAGTGAATAGTAAAAGCAGAACACTTAATCTATTGGTGAACTCAGCCATGTCCAGCAACCACAGGTTTAAAAAAAATATCTTAACTTGTTTTGATAAGTTATAAAATCTATTGCCGACATGTTTTCTCCAGCACTTACCAAGTCTTAAAGGGTCGATGTTTAGTTTCTGCATGCTTTGAATTCGCAGGACTCCTTGGATGATGAGGTTAGCGGTTCCAGTGACAGCAACTCCACGCAGCAGTCTATCTCCGATGAGAATCTGATCTGTTATGAGGAAGGCAGAGTTCCGTTCTTTAAGGTAAAACTCGATAGTTTTTTTTGTTTTTGTTTTTTTTATACCTTGTATTGGGAACGTCACATTATGAGCGACATTATGGCAACCTGGCTCATTCTTAATTTTTATGGCTCATAGTAAACGATTTATTAAACTAGGATTCTGGGAACGTTAGGATTTCCTAACCTGATCTCCATGGATGTTCCAGACAAGTTAACTGACCTGTAGCCGCAGCTCTCCTGTATTATAAGCACCCTTTCTGAACCGTTTCTTCTACACTTTGTTTGTTTTGAGATGTAATCGTTTACCTTCCTCCCCGACAGAAAAAGACCAAGAAGGAAAACCTGGCAAACAAGTCACTAAATCGCTCGAAGGCGGCGGAAAATGAAAACACGACTCCTCCTCGCTCCAGATTACCGCTCCGGTCTCAGAATCAGTGATCGCCTTTAATTTCCTCCATAGCTTTTAATACATCTTCTCTGACATGATTTTTTTTTTTAAAAATACTTCTTTGTTTGTACGTCTTCATCATCTTCACTGCTTTTCATGTTTAGATGTGTTCATGTTCTGTATCATTCACTTTTCGTTCGCACTGTTAATGGCTATGTTTAATCTTCTCAATTAAAAAATGAATTGGATTATTTTACTATCTTTAAACTAATAAAGCTTTTAAAATGTCTGAGTGGTGGCTAAATGCCTACTGGAGATTCCCTGCACCTCTGCGAAATGTTTAACTGGTGCCGTGACCATCTGACTGTTCGTTTGCCCGCCACATTAGCAGTGCCAGTCTGCCGAAAAGAGTAGATTTGGGGTTGGGGGGGGGGTTAAGCATTGATAAGTGAGTTTGCTCAAACTCACCACCTCGATAAATAAATCGGTATACTTTGTGTACTTTCCATTCCTGTTCGATAAACTTTCAACGCTTGGAATCGAGCCTGCTGTTTGAACCCTAACACGAAGCAAAGCCATCACAAGCGAGCGGGCTTTCAATCGTAAAATCTCGCAGCCAATCAGTTTTGTGCCGTGGATCACGTGGTTCTATTACACGTCTACCCTTCGCGGTCGTGGGCTGTATCGCTCTGGCTGTTGGCTTACTACACAAGTGCACTAACTAGGCGTGTACGCCAACTCCTACAGAGCGCACTTCGTGTTGTCTTCCGCGCCGTTTGGGCTGCGGCCTCGGGTTTTTTCTTTTTCGAAGTCGGGAAGCGAACCGATTTGAATAGTTAAAGCAAGCACGCAGGTCTTAAACCCATGTGAAATGTTATGCCGCGGATTTATGATCCATGATGGATTTGGAAGAGGCGTTTCAAGCAGTAGGGGAATTTGGAAGGCACCAGAAACGGATGGTGCTCGTGCTGACAATGCTGCAGGTATGGCTATGACATAGCTGTAGGATGGGTTAGATACTGTTACATCCAGACTGGGTCACTGTGCAAGTGTAAAGAAGTCCCGTACGGTTAATAGGGGTTTTACTGACATTTAAAGCGTATTTTTCTCTTAAACGTTCTTCGGTGCCTTCTGTTAACACCTCCAACAATGCCACAGCTTAGATTGCATATGCCATATTAGATTATCCTACAGAATAAACAGTATTACGCTGAAAACCGTCAATTTATGCAGCGATGATCGATTGCAAGCCATTTGTAAGCGAGTGAGCCTGAGAAAGCGGAGTCGACCCTTTGGGGTCGGTGGTTAGTACTGCCACCTCACAGCAAGAAAGGTTCTGGGTCCTCTCTGTGCTGTGTCTGTGCGCGTTTACTCCGGGTACTCCGGATTCCTCCCACAGTCCAAAGACATGCGTGTTAAGGTAGCCGATTACGCCAAAATGGCATTGACTCGACACAAGTGTATATATGCGAGATAGCCTTGTGTTTGTCCCTGAAATGGACCTGATGCTGATAACGATGTTAAATAAACCAAACAAGCTTAGTGTTCAAGCTGGCGGGGTTGGGGTTGTTTGGTTTAGACTAGGTGTTACAGTTTAGATTGGGGCACAGTTTAGATGGGCACTGCTGTACCCATCTGCTTGCCAGTCAGATTTAGGGGCACGTTTGTACCCATCTGCTTGCGAGTCATTCGTAGGGACACAGCTGTGGATAAAAAGCCTGTTAAACACTAAAGTGGTCATTACTTTGCCAGGGATGAGAAATCCAGAGCAAGTTTACACAATTCGTTTTATTCACGCTAAGCCTTTGCTTTAATGGTTTAACATTTACTTTTGCTTCGTTCTTCGTTTATACGTAGCCAAAATATAAAGCTAAGAGCTATCATTACCTATAGGGGAAAAAAAAGGCAATTTATTGGCTCGGATTGAAAGCCTTAGGTGCTCAAGCTTTTAAGAAGTTGCTAGGGCATTGTGGGAAATGTAGTGCCTGTAATGAATGTACATGACCTGTCTTGTAGTTCTGTTCAGCAATCCGGGATAAAAACGGGCTGCTTACCCGCGTAAATGTATTGGGGCGGAGCGACGTTTTACTCGCCACGTCTGATGACGACCCGGACTCGAATGCGCTTTTTTTTTTTTTTTTTTTTTTTTTTCTCCATTAGAACATCTGACATCTGTTAGAGTGATTTAAATTGAATCTGAATTGCTCTAGGCTCTGGCCTCAGGCTCTCGCTTGTGTAACACAAACAGCTCCGGCTTATCGTTTACACGTTTTCATAACGAGGGTCTTAACACACCTGCTGCGTTTGGTGTTCAGAGCTCTGAGCCACCTTTTTAATATCTGTACCACACACTCAATAATGTCAGGATGCTTAGCGTTTACCATTCGAGTCCCGACGGCGGCCCCTGCTGACCCGACCACTTGGTATCTATATGTGACAGACGTTAGAAATACAGTCATTAGCTTTATAAACCTTGACGCGTTGCTCTTGCAGATCTACATGGCCTGTCAGTCCATGCTCATTGTTCTGGTGGGCGCTGTTCCTGAGTACCACGTCGAACCCATCACACAGAAGGGAGAGGCAGATTTGGCCCAGACTGTGAAGTTTACGGAAGGGGTCAGCTCTATTGTGACAGAGGTGAGAGTGTTAATGAATAGATATATTTCATTCTGAAAGACCGTCCCTTTTTTGTGAGCAGTACAATGCTGAGAGACTCAATACACACATAATTTGGCATCGTTGAAAGGATATATACAGGGTGAGTCAAGTGTCACAGAAACAAAAGAGAAAATGGCATATCTGAATCCCCTAACAAGGAAGGGGGGAGAGGAATTATCTTTAAGGCCACGTCCGGAACATGGGTGCCATCGTAAATCCACCATTGTATGAAAGGCAAGTTTTTTCCAATGGGAAGGTGGTCATGTCAAAGAAGATCGGAAACTGTCTGAGAAATTGCTGGCCACCATCAGCAGCAGTTGGTGCTGTGTGTTGAGCTTGTGTTGTTCGACACAAGGAACTGAAGATGGAATTGGCGATTCTAACGAACGCAGCTGCAGAAGCGACTTCAAAAGCGATCTCACTCAGCACTCTTGCGTCCCTCGTAGCCAATGTCAGCGAACCCGGGACTGTGGACGTCGAGACACGTGGTGATCGTCCAAAGAAACGTTACCGACCGAGAAACCTGAACAAAACAAAGGGTTTTGGCAAAAAGGTGCAGCGCGCGACGTGTCCTGTGACTTTTGACTCGCCTCGTGTATATGTACGTATGTTTAAATCTGGGCTGTGCACAAAATAGTGGACAGTGTGAGCTCAGTGATTTAGCCCGTTGGTGCCAGACGGGCTGGTCGGAGTATTCCTGATCTCCCTTGAGTTTCACACTCAACCAGCTATAGAGTTGAAAGTAAAAAGAAAACGTCCAATGTGTGGCAAGCATTCTGACAGAAAGGCCGTTTGGACGAGAGAGGCCATCGGAGACGGGTCAGACCGGTTTGATCAACTCAGAAAACCACAGTGTTGTGGTGAGGAGAAAATCTTCTCCGAGTGCTGCACAACACATCAAACTATGGTGCAAGCTTTGATGATGGATCCATGATGAAAACAATGCTATTTCGCAATAGATTGGCCAATCAGGCATGCTCCCTCTAACGACTCTAAACGCCGCTCCCCGCGACGCTTCCTATATAGCACACTATTAGCGAGGGGGCAGTGATCTGGTGGTAATTGGGTTACAGCCATGCCTTCCAGATCTAGTTCTCTAGTTCTAGGCATGAATGATGAGCAGTAAGCAGTGCGGGAAGAACTCTGAAAACACTTAAGAACAATAACTCCGCAAAAGCAAACTCTGTTGAGAGTGCAGAGCCGGACACAAGCCGGCATGGGCTGCTGTGTTTCAAGATCATGTGTCTCTAAGAAATACGAATTCAGGAGGAACCGCACTCTGAATCTTGAATTTTTCCGGCCGAGAGATACACGGAACCAGATTCTCCCACAGTCTGACGAGGAAGTCGGCAGTGTGTGACAGGGGGGAGTCGGGCGACGGCAGTGATGGGTTCTGGGAAATGTAGTGAGGAAATGGCTACACATTGTGCTCCTGGAGTGTAATAGTCGTGCTGTTTGCATGTTTGTACGTGTGTGTGTGTATGTGTGTGTGTGTGTAGTGGTACCTGGTTAAGCAGCAGTCCTTTAAGGTGAGCCTGGCAGGGTCGCTGTTTTTCGCCGGAGTGCTGGTGGGGAATTTGCTGTTCGGGCCGCTCTCTGATAAAATCGGCAGGAAACCCGTCTTCCTCTCAGGTAGGAGCCGTTCTCTGTTCATCGAATGGAAAGAGTGGCTAATCTTTATCTATTTCTAAAGCTTAGTGTTTGGTTGAAACACATTTTTGCCAATCTGAATTACGAAACAAGGGTTAACCAAACCTTTAATATGACCTGGGGTGGGCAAACGTTTGCTGCTACGACCTCTGGCAAAATGGTGGCATCACCAAACTTCGAGGACGTTCGTTCACGTGACACCAAACAATTTTGGTTCAATAGCTGAGCGTTGGCGTAGCTCCAACAAGCGAATGGCATATTTGTTCCCGATGAACTAAGGAACGAAGACGTTGAGTAAAGGCGGTGGAATCGCGTCGTAATTTGCATGTCGTAACCAAACACTGGCACAAGTCGAGAAAAAAAAGGCAAATGAGTCTGCAGTTCAGAGGGAGGGCTTACAGATCATAACAAGCTGTTGGACTTGGCTGATTCAATGCAAACATGGCCCCGACAAGAAACTGAAACTATGAACGTCTTCAAGGATTCAACCCAACACAGAGCAAAAGCGTTTGGCTTTTCCTGGTCTGCTGTGAACACAGTTAAAGGTTGAAAAAGCAAACACCAATCAGAAAGTCTAAGAGTTCGGATCGAAACTCAGAGCTGTATGCTTTGGAAAGAGAAATTACGTGCACTTAACTATCCGAATTTCTCCATCTGATTAGTCATGTGACTGCGTATAAGTCACGGTCCGATCTTGAAATAAGATTAAGTAATCCAATAAAAGAGAGCTGCATTTAATTCCAGTAATCTGATTCCTCAGATGATGTATCCCAGTTACACCATTCCCATTGGAGTACTCGGTTTCCAAACAAACGGTTGCCAGGTCTGCTTAAATTCTAAAGACTTTTAGACTATATGGGCTCGTTTTTCTCTTGACTATTGGCAACCCTGGAACTAAGCGCACCACAGAATTGCATATGGGACTGCGGTGGCCTAGTGGTTAAGGTACTGCACTGTAGCCCAGAAGGTCCAGGGTTCAAATCCCACCTCTGCCACAGTTAGGTCCCTGAGCAAGGTCCTTAACCCAAGATTGCTTCGACTGCCAGACATTTTTTTCTTTTACTTGACCTGGAAATAAATATCAGCTGTGGGTTTTGAGTATTAGAACGTAATTATTCTGTTTGGTTTTCCCAAATTTCATGTGCTCTCTCTCTCTTTTTTTATCTCTCTCTTAATTTCAGCTCTGTTCTTCGAGCTTCTATTCGCATACGGCAGCGCTTTAGCACCCAACTACGAGCTCTTTGCTCTCTCGCGCCTGTTGGTGGGTCTGATGAACGGAGGGATGGCACTCGTCTGCTTCATCCTCTCACAGGAGTACGTGGGCAAGGGCTATTGGGCTCTGACAGGTAGCGCCACCCGGAGGTCATCCAACATCTTGCACTGCATTTCTCATTGGTTTCTGTATGTGAGACTATAGTTATTCTCTATTAAATGTATTTTTTACCTTTAGTTCATATTTGTCAGAACAGATTAATTGGATTTACGTTCTTTCGATTGATTAATTATCATTATCTCTTATTATTCACGTTCACGGGAAATCCTGTAGCCCTGTGTCTACAGTCCCTACCACGTTCCAGCCCATTGCTAGATTACCCAGCAAAATTATAACTTACAAAACAGAGAGCCTAAAGACAAGCTATAGTAATGATCTTTGTGTGTGTCTGTGTGTGTTTGTGTGTGTGTGTGTTTTAGGAACGGTCACTAACATGACTTTTGCAGTGGGCATAGCCCTGTTTGCTGTCCTCGGCTACTTTATCCGGTCCTGGAGAAGCCTGGCCACGGCCGCTAACTGCCCCGGTGTGCTGCTCTTCTTCTTCTGCATGTACGTCTGGCGAGTCGTTCCTGTCATCATTGTGTTACAGTTTCCTACAACATGACAACAACAGAACTGTCTGTAAACCCCTGACTTCTGCTTTGTAAGGGTTAACACAAGGCTGTAAAGCAATTCCACCAACAAATAGACGCGTATATGCGTCTGTCTATAGTAAAGATAGGGCGAGTGAGTGAGTGTGTGTGTGTGTGTGTGTAACCAACCAGTAGTGTTGCACTCTCACCTCAAGTTACTTCCTAGTAAATAACAAAAACCTTCTAGAAAATCTTCCGATTCGTCATTTCATGAACCGCAAGTGGAAGTTGCAGGTAGAAGCAAATGCCATAAAGAACCTGTATTTTCACACTCGCTCAGTGCAGACTCTGAGTCCTCAAGCTTCTCATTCAGCTCACGATTAGCAGGGAGGGGGACAAAAACATCTCGCACGTCATGGCACTAAACTGGAGCTTGGTTGCCAGGAATGTGCCGTATTTTTTCCCTCGTAATGGTTGCAGTTTAATCGGTTGAAATCCAACACAACGTATTTTTGATGTTTACGCCAAACGTGTCGATTCATTAACGACCGTTGGGCCTCCTAACTTGGAGATGAATGAGGTTCTTTGGCCTATCTCGTTTGAAGTCTCTCTGGATAAGGAGCTCGTCCTAAATGCCTCAGCAGGGTGTTTATTGAAGACAGGATAAATCTGTATGTGTGCGCGTTTGTTTTTGTACTGCAGCACCCTGCCCGAGTCTCCGCGCTGGCTTTACTCTCAGGGTCGAATGGTGCAGGCTGAGAGAGTTCTGCAGGATTTGGCCCTCAGGAACGGGAAAGGTCGAGTCAAGCTGAAGCTCCGCTGCACACCAGGTACATCAGGTATATCGGGTACAGCGAAGCCCAGATCAGGACTCCTGCTGCTGGTAACGCACCGCACGTTACGCTGTAGGACCGTCATCCTCATGTATGTGTGGTGAGTGCAGGTGTGCGAACCTTTTTTTAAAAATTGATATTGAACTTATTTATTTGCATTACTTGCTGGGGGATTCAGATTTGTCATTTTACCTTTTGTGTCTGAAATAAAAGGATGTCCTGTGCTTTTTGACTCACCCTGTATGCGTGTATCAAACAGATTTGTGTGTGTGTGTGTGTGTGTGTTGCAGGTATGCTTGCAGCCTGGTGTATTATGGACTGACGATGAATGCGGGTGATGATAAAGGCAGCCTCTACCTGACTGTGGCTATGTACGGCCTGGTGGAGCTGCCAGCCTACCCGCTCTGCATGTACTTCATCAACAAGCCCTGGTACATACACACACATAACAGGTCTTACCATCTTCACGGGGACTGCCCATTAACGTAATAATGAGATCTGATCAACATTCAACAAATATTTTGACTTTCTGGCTTCTCAAAAGAAAGTTACAGCGTCTGTTAAATATCGCTTACGCTCAGGCAACATGTTCCCACAACGTCAAAAATATTTGGTCCCCACATCGTATTGTAGTCATGGTCCCATTACACAGCCACACCCCATCGAGAAACACGACTAGAAATGAGACGAATGTGTTATTAGGCATTTTTCTCATGCAGCGCTCTATTGATATGTGGGAGGAGTTTTGGTGCCTGTGGTCAACATCGACGTTGCTACCTATCAAATCTGAACACAAGTCTAGACAGGGAAATCGTTGACTTAAGGTACTGGACCATGGACCACAAGATCCAGGGTTCAAATCCCGCCTGGGTCCCTGAGCAAGGCCCTTAAACCACAGCAGCTCGGGTCGACTGTCTCAGTTGTAAGTCACTCTGAATAAGGTTGTCTGCTAAATGCTGTAAATCGGACATATGTCTGCAGATTTGTTGGTTAACACAAGTGCAGCCCGAACCGAATTGTAACGTTTCGATGTCTCTCCTGTTTGTCAGTTCTGGGAGACGCAAATCACTGGCTAGCTTTCTCATCCTGGCTGGTTTATGCTGCCTTCTCTCAATGGCTCTACCTGTTCGCTCGGGTAAGTGGACTGATCTGCACACTGGGTTATAACACATAGAAAATGAACAACGAACGCACAACAGCGGTGGATTCAAACACATTAGTGTGACTGATTTACTGTTGGAATCTTCTGACTTGTTAAAAATGGCTGGAGGCTTTGTGTGCATGGGGGGGGTCAGACAAACCAAAAAAAGGGGAAAGCCAGTTGGTTGTTGAATTGCTCTTTAGAATATAAATACTGTACTGATCGTCTGGAACGCCAGAGCTAGGGTTATACAAAAAATGCGATGATATCACAATTCCTTTAAAAGACGTTCCAAAAGGAGTGATGAGTCGATGGCTAGGATTGGGATCGAACTGGGTAACGAAAAGCTACTGGACCAAGAAAATATGACTTTAATTACACGAAGTCTCGCGCTGCAGGTTCTGTGATGAGTGGCAGCTCTTTAATGGGAAAGCTGATGGTTAGCGCCGCCTTCAACATTGTGTACGTGTACACATCAGAGCTCTACCCCACTGTTATCAGGTACACACACGTTCACGCACGCACACACATTCACACTGAACATGGAAATTTACCTACTACTTAGACAGACAGAGTGTGTTTTGCGATTGCTGCGTGGAAAAAAAAAATCAAAAGTCAGGCAGGGCTTGTTATAGCGATTTTAAAATGTACCTGAAAAGACCCCAAAGGTACAGCAAGTCAACCGTTTCACCATGAGCTATTAAGAGAATAGGTAAAGCCTTAAACGTTTAGGGGAAACGGGAGGAAAGGCTCTCTTAGGCTAAGTTACATGTTCTGTTTGTTTAATTCTTGATTCTTTCCTGACCGCTTGTTTGCTGTTGAGACCCTAGTATTTTATTTTAAAAGCTTTATATTTTGCAGTTTAGGGCATTTGTACAGTATAGTCTACGTAATGTGTGCACTGCACTTCATATCTTGTTTTACTTGCAGTTTATCTATTGATCAAGTTGTCTTTTAATAGGAACGCAGGGATGGGGGTGTGTTCCATGTCCTGTAGGGTCGGGGGAATTTTGGCTCCGTTCGTACCCAATATGGTGAGTAGGTCATTGTATTTAACAGAATCCACATTCTTGTACTTTCAAAGGTGAGAAGTGGATCATGTGTAGAGTGTGTGAACAAAGACCAGTGTGCAAATCCAGGATAGTGTGATATGGGAACTCATTGGGTTCCTAATGGATGTTAGGCAAAGTTTGTGATCGTCCAGAACGTTCACAGGATGTAGGATGAACGTGTACTCTAGACAGCAGCACTCAAAAGGGCAGGATTTTGGATAATCTACGGTAATGTCATGACTTGTTCTTCTATCGTGACGAATTATTTTTACTGATGAATTAAAACGTTTTTTTTTTTTCTCTGTGTAAAATAAGAATTATTCGCATTCTGTGCGCACTGATTATTGCTTACCTGTTGATTATGGATCAGAAAGTGCTGCATGCGTCCATGCCGTTCATGGTGTTCTGCCTGATCGGGGTATCAGCTGGAGCTCTGGGTCTCCTCCTCCCGGAAACTCTCAACAAACCGGTGGCTGAGACGCTGGAGGAGCTCTCCTCGCCTGCCTACCAACGAATTCTGGACACACAGGTAACGTGACATCACGTCTGTGGGCGGGAATACGCTGACGCCCGGGGCGGCGCCTGTAACCCCATCCGTGCTTTACTTCACAGGTTCATCTGCTGGAGGACGAGACTCTTTCTAAACACAGAAGGGGCTCGGAAAGTGAATGAGGCCAAACCAGAACACACAAGTGTGTGTGTGTGTGTGTGTGACAAAGTTTGAGAGAGAGTGAGAGAGAGTGTGTGTGATATCAGGCTTAAACATACCAACCCGATTCACAGTGTATGTGTGTGTCTGTGTGTGTCTGTGTGTGTGTGTATGTGTGTGTGTGTGTGTGTGTGTGTGTGAGTGAGTGTGTGTGTGAGAGAGAGAGACAGACAGACTGTGTGTGAGACTAGTGCCTTCAGTGAACCTAGTCGACAGAATCAACTGGATCTGAATGAACCACAAAGGAACGAGACCAAATTGAAACTGCAGTCTTGTGCAAAAGTTTTGGCACCCGCGCTGAACAGATCCTCTGCTGGTTTGCTGAAAGGCCAGATACGAGCTTGCTTGGGTGTCCAAACCCAGTTCCAATTCAGAACCGGTTCCCGAAATTCCACAGACATTTCCATTCCACTTATCTGTTCTTATAAATGTGTCATGCTATCAAAGGACGGCTGCACAAAAAATACGCCATTAAGTTGGCCCCTACGTATGCCCTCCTCATGGTTTTCTTTTAATACACTCCGCTGGAGCATTAGTGAAAGACGGAAGCTCAAAGGTTTGGCCTCCGGTTTCAGAGAAACAAGAAAAGCCCAATTACAAAGCTTGTGGAAGGTCGATCTGTTATAAGGGACATGGCTAAAGTGCTTAATGTTTACAAAGCTTAACCTAGTTCAATGGTTTAAACTTCTCTAAGTTGCTACGGGTCATAAGTAGAAGCTCTACTTCTGAAATGATGAATGTGTGGTCCAAAGATAAAATGTCATTTTATAGGAACCTTTTCGCTTCCCATACTACAGGTTAAAAAAAAAAAAACTTAACTTAACCAATGCCCCTTTAGAGCACAGGTTCATCATTTCATCAGCAGAGCTTGCTTAGCTTAGCTTAGCTTAGCAGTACTAAGGGAAATTTCTAGGTCACTGCCTTTGTACATTAAGCCACGTTAAGCTAAGTTTAAATGAGAATAATGAAAAGCATAATGTGAAAAAAAATGATCACTATTGAAGCTACGATAGAAAAACATAAAACATATTCTTTATACCTCAACATCGGACACACTTTTTGAAACGTATATTAAGAATCAAAATCGACTTTGCATACGCAAACAATACTCCACCCTGGGGATGCTGATGTTCAGACATCTGACCAGTTCAGAAGGTGCAGGGTTCAAGTCCCAGCATTGTCAAGCTGCCACGGCTGGGCTTAGCGCTCGTCTGCTTACGTACGATTAAATCAGATACCATTATCGTCTCCTAAACACTGTCAATTTTTGCACATGATAATTTCCAGGTAAAATAAATTCAGGCTTTCGAAACGTATATGTTATCATTTGCGGTTAATACATGTTGGTTCCCAGTACATTTTCGACCAGGGGCCGCCCAAACGTTTGCACAAGCCTCCAGGTGGTTTTAATGAGCCTTACGCAAAGCTGAAATTTCCGCTCGCGTGACGGACGGTGTTTAGATCAGCATCATGATCGGACGGCGTGATCAGCTGAGCATCAGTACGCGGAACGCCGTTAATGAACTCTACCTGTAACAGTGTTTTAATATTTATAAAGGCCTTGCTTGTCGATGTATAATAATGTACTATAAAATGTACAGCTCTCTGTTGTTGCTTTTACCTCTAGGGATTGGCAAATATTGTTATTACTACTAATAAAATAAAATCAGCAACTGCTCGCGTGTTGTGTCTGTAACTCCGTAACACGTGGTGTGATTGTAAGGCAGCGTGAGCTTAGGATAGTAAGATAACCTAGATGTTCTGAGCACTAATCATACAATCAGGTAATACCAACCAGCACACCACAACCACCCGGCAACTCTGGGCGCAATGGCAGGAACAACCCTGGACACGGCGGTGCCAATGGGGTAGGGCAGCGAGAAGGTCCCAGTGTGGAGCAGCCTAGGTCCCTTTGTGTGGAATCTGCATGTCCACTCTGTGTCTGTGTGGGTTTACTCCAGCTACTCCGGTTTCCCCCCCACAGTCCAAAAACGTGTGTTTGGATTGATTTGTGTCTCTAAAGTGGCCCTTAGTGTGGTTGGTTACCCTATGACGAATTGGCAGCCCGTCTGGGGTTGTTCCTGCCCTTGAACCCAGAGTGTGTGTGTGTGTGTTTATATATATATATAGAGAGAGAGAGCAGCGTCCAAGCCCAAAAAACGGTTTGTATTTTATTCCACTAGAGGACGCTGCTCTCTAAAACTTTACAAGGACTCAGATTTCGATACAACGTTTTGGGATAAGTGTTGTAAATAACCTTCCCCCGCCCCAAGTTTACTGATATACAAATATAAATAAACTCATTAGCTTAGCGTAATGTTGTCAATGTGTTATGTGGACAGTTACTGCTAAACAACAATAACGAACTTATAACAGCGCTGACTTACATGAAACAGCAATATGTGGTTTTGTGCTGGAGCTGTAATTTTGCAAATACGTATGAAAAAGTTTCCGAAACCGTGTGGAGTAGAAACAAACGTTTTAGGAGAAAGCGGGGCGAACTGCGAATGCTAAACAATAAAACCGCCAATAACGTTTGCGTCCTGGTGAGTTAGCATCATGAATTAGCAGGCCACACGTTCACGCTTTTATAATCGCGGTTGCATGTTAAAATAAATAAAGTAAAGTGCATTATTACAATACATAATATATTGGCAATATTATTGAGCACACATACATATATACATATATAATTAAAAAAAATACAGGAAACCTTTATTTTTATGAGCAGTGTATATATCAAATAATATAAATCTAAATAGATATATAATATATTTATATTATATTATATTATATTTTATATATATTTCATTTTTTACTGTAATACTCAGCTCCGTACACAGCCATTGTGCTGGAGCTGATTTATTTACACTCATTCACACGCACGCGCACACACACACACACACACACACACTCAGAAAAGTCTTGTTTTTGTATTTTTCTGAATTTTTAACGACAGGCTCATAAAGTGGGTCCTTCAGGCTTAATTTTGTAAAGGGCAGCAGAGCAGAGGCACGAGGCATTATTGGGATAAGTAGTGACTGATGATGTTTTAATAGATTTAATCTCTGCAGACGGAGTAGCCATGTCTTGGGATGAGGGGGATCCATAATCCCTCTCACTTCTACTAATCTCTCTCTCTCTCTCTCTCTCTCTCTCTTTCTCTCTCTCTCTCTTGTTGTGATCATCACAATTTATTTCATTTTCAATTTTAATACCATTATGCATTAGGACTAACCTTCAGCACCTTTTCAATAAACACTGTTCACAAAAATTTCAGTTTAAGACGCAGTAAAAAGATCCCCTCACTTATACAGCACCTTTCTCTCGAGATTCAGTTCACAGACAGATATCTTGACATTTTCCTTTAGAATTTGCTGGCATTATTTGTATTTTTTATTTTTTTTTTGCTCTTACATGTTTTCCCAGATGCAGCAAAAAAAAAAAAAGGCCCAAAACATGATACTACCACCACTATGTTTCACAAATGGGCTACGGTTCTTATTTTAATGTATTTTCTTTTGGGTCCTCTTGGTCTTCTTTTGCAACCTGTGTGAACATCGAAACTCAGTGTGAACATCGTTCCAGTGCGGCTTCTTGGTAACACTGTACAGGATATGTAAATCTCGAGCACCTAACGTCGCATTTCCGTTGCTGCTGTAACAACTACTACAATCTGAAACAACTGCAGAACGCCGGCTCCAGTACAGGAATGAAATAAAGCACATTTAGGACACTCGGTGTTGTTTGTTATTTGTTGTGGGGAAAAAAAGGGTTCTTTTATAAAGGCCAAATGGCAACAGAGCGCTGCACGAATCGAAAAACAAGGTCAGAAAGCAATTATGCGATTTCTGAGCCACTCAGTTGGAATTACTCTTGATTATGTAGAGGCTTTAAAACTTAATCCCGAACATTAAAGCACGACTGGAAGGAGATTAATGTGCTTCTTAAATGCTAGGAATCAAAGCAGGGCTCCTGTATGTGCAAGTAAAGCAGCTCATCGTTTTGTTTATGTGGGTACGAAGTACAAATGACGAGAAGCAGTCGAATGCTATATACTACAACGCTCACAAAAATTATGGGATGTATCATTTGAAAGTATTTGTGAGCAGTCTATTTATCTCACGCTGTTTGGTTTGGTCCTAGAGCCAGTTCTTCCCTTCCCATTGCTTAAGGTAGAAGGAAATGATTTTATCTCAGGGTCTGTCCCGTTAGCATTACAGGGACATCATTGGAATTATAGTAAGTGTTTAATAAAAGCAGAAGAAACACCACACCTATTATCCAAACTAAAACAAACCACATTTTGACCTATTGCAGATCCATCCATTATCATCCGCTTAATTCACACGGGGTCGCGGGCCCGGCCGGTGCCCACCCGGGACCTCTGGGCAAAAGGGCAAGAACAACTCCTTAATCTAGCCATTTCAGCAAACGTAACTTTGGAGCATTGCCTGAATAGGCTAGTTATAATATAGTTACATTCTGGTTAAAGTTATAGTTCTTTAGAGCTCTTAGGGTGAAGAACCAAGTAAAATGTAGTGAAGGTTTGAACTTGAATTGGTCCGTTACTCATTCAGTGGCCTGTTCATTTTGGTGGACCAACAGCTAACCTGGGTGTCAATGGAATATGCCATCAAGAACTGAGTTGGGACAAGAGCAAGCAGTCACCAACAGATGCCCAGTTTAATGCCATCCTGTCCCTATTTATTGACACGAACATGGGTGCAGGTGCGGCCCCCTAAATTGGTACCAAGTACATCAGTACAATAAGTACGTCTGATAAAGCACTGATAAGCAATAATAAAAAAAAAAAAATCATTGGAACTACAGGTATAAATTCATAATTTATTTGCTTGATGATTATTTATACATGGCATGGCTGAAGACCCGACATTATTATCAGATAAAGTGCTCGATAGACATAGACGCATTCACAGACTTTCACGATGAAAACGGACCATGACAAACATACCTTGCCTATTAGAACATTCTAATATGAAGTGACCCCACGGATAACACACTCACGGATCCTCACAATGCCCATTGACACATAAAAAAGGGGTACGAGACCGGAAGAGAAACCAAAATACGAGGCGGGAGGTTTGAAATAGGGGTTCCTATTATAGTCGATAATGTGCAAGATCCTGTTCAGTTCTCGTTTTCAGAGTCGCTGTGCGGTCCCGAGTACGTCGAGCCGTACAAGGTGTTCTTGTCCTGTTTCGACGTGCTGGATAAGTCTATAGCCATGTCCTCAAGGTCGTCGTTAGTCAACGCTCGGCTCGGCCACGTGACCTCACAGTCTTTCCCTTTCGTCTCATCGGGACGTGGATCTGTACGTGGAGAGTCAGGCCTGCCCGGGGGCTCCTTGATCATTTCCACTGACTTTTTGTGCATTCCTGGTGTGATGAAACAACTGGTCAGAACTTCGCCTAGGGTGTGTGTGTGTGTGTGTGTGTGGTTTTTTTTTTAAGGTACTCATTATGAAAGTCCATTTTTACAGCCGGTTGGTCAGAGCCTGATCTAGTACCACTAAATCTGATCATTACATAGAATCTTAAGGCAGGGAAATCCCTCAGTGCTGGAGCCTGGACATACAGAGAACCAGAGATGAGCTAAAGACCAACAGTCCAGCAATGTTATTAATGGAGGAGATTAAGGAGGATCAACAGTCTGCCTTAATATCTGGACCTGATCACATCCAGGCAACTCAAACACAACAGCTCGAATCGAGAGCCTTATGTGCTGTGGTTTTATGTTCTCTGTTTTATTCTTTTCATAATAAAGTCAGATTTCTTTCTATACCACCTTTGTTTTTTACAACGGAGCATTGTCTCAAATAGCTTTATAAACGATTATCTTCCACTGTCTAAGGACAACGCCAAATTGAGCGAGCCTAGGGTAGCAGAGGCAAGGAAAAAGCTCGGGACCCGAACAACAACGGGGCTTTGATGCTACATGTAAGAGTTAAAGCGAGTTATCTAATTAATACGTTTGTAATAATAGTTTACGTAAACAGAAGTGACATAAATATTAAGGGAGAAAACACGTTTAAAAATATAATAATGAAGTTTAGGGGGAAAAAAAGCAATTTTTGGATCCAAATATTAAATCTTAGCCTTTTTTTAAAATTATAGCAACACAAGAACGGCCATCCAGTGGTTACAATATTTAGATTTAATGTATCATAAGTACTTTAATTTCAGTCAAACGTTGTATCCGTAAACAATATCCACTTTGTTTTTAATTTATTCCAACTTTCCTCAGTGTTTAGCCAAAGAAAAGCACAACTAATATTATTATTATATTATTAAGTTTCCATAATTATTAACAACAATAGTGAAAACAAATAAAAAAAAACATTGACTAGAATAACATAATAATAATAATATTAATAATAATAACAACAATAATAATCATCATAATCATATCAAATTTATCTCCATATTACATATATTTGCCAATAATATTTTAAATATGTTTTCTCTGTTAAATCTATTTAACCACTGTTTATTTAACTCATTACCATAATCTTATTAATTACATAACTTATACCCAAGGAGGTTTGGTCCTCCCATGGTTTCTTCCTTATAATGTTTGAGGAGTTTTTCCTTGCCTCTGTCGCCCTAGGTTTAGGATTGGGAAAAATGTAAAGCTGCTTTAAGACAATGCTCCATTGTAAAAAAAAAAAAAGGTGCTACATAAATAGATCTGATTTTAAAAGATTCATTTCTATCATTCTTTCTCTAGATCTTTTATCAGTTGCTTTATCTATTCTTTTGATCTGAAAGTCATCTCTCTGCTTCTACACATCTACTACAGGTCTTATAACGACTTGGCGAGTTACCATTTATCAATAATAGTAATACTTAGTACTTATTAGTAATGATTGTACCATAGTTTGGCCCCTCTAGGACTGGATTTTGTTCTATTGCCAACTCACCCAGAAGCCAGGGAGCGCAGGAGCCCATCATGCCATTCTTAGCCGAGTTGAGGATTGATTCTGGTAGAGGGATGGAGTGACGGACCATGGCCCCATACAGGCCGTACTCAGCCATTACGCTGCTGCGGCCCCAGCACTTCTCCCGCTTCCTCCATTTGGCCCGCCGGTTCTGGAACCATACCTGAATTAAACGCCCAAGATGTAAGCGTGCTGTTTGGGCTAGAATGCATTTTGTGTCCTGTTCTGTTCAGCACACCATAATTATTACCAAATTACCCAACAAAACCTCAACTGCAACGGCTCAAAAAAAACGAGGGGCTATTTCATTTCTAATTTTTGTCAGCACGAAAGTACGAGTCAAGTACGAAAAAAAAAACCCAAATATTAAATCCTAACCTATTCGAATTACTTTAACACAACAAAAAGTTATCCAGTGGCTACATTATCCGACTTATTTATATTTAAATTTAACATAATTACGTTCAACTCAATCAATGGAATCAGTAAAAAAAAAAACCTACGTCTTCGTTTTTGTCTTAATTACACCTGAATCTTCTTCAGTATTTAGCAGAAGAAAAGCTCAGCTTTTGCTGACAACTACAAATCTTTCAAAGATTAAAGCTTCCCTCCAAAGTTTGTGTAGGTGTGTGTACAGAACCCACCTGTATTCTGTCCTCGGGAAGCTCTGTTTTCATGGCCAACATTTCTCGAGCGTACACGTCTGGATAGTGAGCCTCGTTAAACGCTTTCTCGAGCTCTTCCAGCTGATGAGAGGTGAATACGGTTCTGAAAGCAAAACGACAGAAACCTATCAGACTAACCCAGTTCCCAGAGCTCGAGAGCTCCTTGAAGAATTCAATTCCAGCCCAAATCCAGAAGAGCTGCAGGACTGAGAAGGCAGATCTTCAGGGGCAGGTTCGATTGCGGTTAAAACACAGCGTCTTTTCTGTTGCCATGCTTTAAATGCACAGCACCGATCTATAATCAGACTTTCTGTCCGCTTCCATCCATAAATCATGATTAGATCACCTACCTGTGCCTCCGCTTCTTCCGCTTCAGTGAATTCCCCGCGCTTTTGCTCTCGTTACGATCACCGGAGAGACAGTCATCATCTGAAAAAGTGCATTGACAACATCAGTCAGCATTCCAAAAAAAAAAACATGTCTTTATAAAGAACATGTGCACGTGATCACAACACAATCCCAAATGGCTCAATGCTGGACCTACAAGCATAAAACAGTTCCTATGTTTTATATCTTAAAACGTAACATTACCATCATCGGTACACTTCTGTTTCATTCGAATCGAAATTTAATGGTTGGAACAATGTTCTTAATTACGCCGCTCCCAAAAATGAGGGCATATTTCCAAATGAATTCGATTAACAAAGAAGCGTTTGATTTTATTTCATTAAGCCAGGTGACCGGAAAAGCAAACGAAAAGTCAAAGAAAGTTGTTTGATTATGCAAATGAGACGCCAAACCATATTCAACAGGAGCATGTTAAACTGGACCAGAGTGCCCCCACATTGACTGTTCAGTAGGGCGTATGGTCACCCAAGAGTGCCGAAACACACAGACAGTGATGGGGCACGGACAGGATCAGATGATCCAGCACTTCTTGTATATCCTCTTCATCTTCATTTGGAAATATTCTCTCATTTTTGTGAGCCTCGTAGCCTTCTATCCTAATTCACTCCTTGTGAATCAATATAGGTCAGGGTTAGTTTACACAATATTTAGTGTATTTGTTTAGCCGAATCAAACTTAAGGGTCTTTTTTCATATATTTTTTAAATATTGCAATCGAATATAAAGAATATAAAACTAAAGACTATTTAAACACAGACAGTACTCTCTAATTGAGGCTACTTTAATATACTCTTTACAGTTTGTAATTATTTTTTTTAATGAACGTGCTACTGTACAGTTAGGTGCTCGTATAAGCCTTTTTAGGGACGCGAAATGAGTCGGTAAGAGTATCCTTGAATTCAGCAAGAATTTAATGGACTTGAAAAATGTTGAATCTTTCCAATACGTAAAGGTTTTCGTTTTCCACGTGCATAATTGTATGTCTTTGTGTACTTAACGTTTATTTCTGCGTCTAGAAACGAGTTGGACATTAGAACACATCTGTACACAACTGTTTCAAGTTAATTGAGCCACGATTCGTCTGCATTTAAGTTGAGTCTAAGGACATTGTTATATTACACATATATTATATTTAATATGATATAATGTGATTGCATGCACGTTTGCTTTGCTAAATATTTGACAAAGCTGACAAAATATGTAACGTCCTACATATAATCCAACCATAAAGAAATAAAACGATCTGCCACTGAAGTGAAACCATCATACTAGAAATATCAGCCAGTGTTCCCATTTAACTTAAAATAGCCCGTCGTATACAACTTAATATTTACCTAGGATTACCTAAATAGGTCGTTATATTTCTCGGCAGTATTAATTAATTACTGTTAAGTTCATATTCTAGTGTTTTTAAATGTTAAAAAATGCCGGATTGCAGAATGAACTGCTCTTAATCTCGGGAGAGCTGAAGATCTTTCTTGCGCTCGTACCGGAATAAACATCTGGCCGCTGTTGCTCCTGGTTTGGGGTGAAGTGTCTCTCGGTGCGCGGCTGCAGGAGCGGGATGTGACTCGGTAAGAAGCAAGAAGCTCCGGGAGGCTGCTGAGCCGCCAAACTGCACAGGAAGCCCAAACCGAGCGGGAGAGAGCCGGCCGAAAACGGGAAACCTCCGATTCCGGCGGCGTGACCCTCGTTAGTGACCTCATGGTTTCCTGGGTCCGCAGCGGACTGGCGCGAACGGAAATCCGAATCGAGCCCCAGCAGGTCGGTAATGGCAAAGCCTTTGGACCGGAATCCCGATCCGCCCAGTCTCGGTTTGTCCATAGACGGGGTGGTCAAAAGTTTGGGGTGCGCTTTTTCGTCCGCCTCTTCACGTCCTGTCATGTCAGTACGCTGTTTGTTTAGTTCCTAAATCTAAAGTTCACTCTCAAATCCTGTCACTGAGACCCACGAGGGTCTGCGTGTGGCGAGGCAATTTATCCCTCCATCGGCCCGTCCCCGGGAACTCAAGTGTCCAATCAGATTTGAGCTTTAAACACAGAGGATTAATTACCACCAATTTTACTTTAAATCCCAAAAGGATTTACTACCGCTTGGTCCTGAGTAGGTTTTCCCCAGATTTCACTGACTGTGGGCGAGTCAGGCAAAAAGGAAATGTTATGTTGATTTTCTAAAAGAAAGAACTTAATATCACGTTAGTTCTGCACAGTTTAGTCGACATTTAGCAATTTAGCTTTGGCAATGATCAATATTGAGTAAATATTTGTTTCTGTTCGTTGTTCAATGAACATTATAAAATCAATCTGCTTATATAAACTGCTCATAAAATTTAAGGGATATTACATTTTGAAATAGTACACACACACACACACACACACACACACACACACACACACACACACACACACACACACACACACACACACACACAAACACGTACCTGTCACGACTTAACGTAGACATGGTCATGGTTAGAGGTGGTCTGAAAGAATATCATACAAACATTAAAATATTTTTTTTATTTTATATACGGATTGAATACAAAATATCGAACAGCCGAGTCGAATCGGTTTAAACAAAGTTGTTAATCTAATTACAGAAATTATAGTTTATAATGTAAGTTTATATTCACGACTTATGATGTATAAAAGCGGAGTAATAGCGTATAATGCACGTCGAGGCAGTCATTTATTATATTGCAGTTAAATGTGCAAATTGGAATGAAATTAGGTAAAAACCGATTGTTTCAGTCGCTGTTATATGCAATTAATGAAATAAACCTGTCTGATATTCCAGTAGAAACCTTTCCCGTTTTTAAGTGGAAGTTTTGTAGTAGTAGTAGATCATGAAGTAAGAATGTGATCTGATTTTATGAATATTGAGTTTTCTGAGTTTGAATATTTCGCCTCGTTTTTCAGCGCACTATAACCTTTTACACAGGCACTGCTTTAAATCTATAGCACTGGCAACAACAGCAAAACTGCTGCTATAATAATAATAATAATAATAATAATAATAATAATAATAATAATAATATATGCTTATAAAATAAAAATATTACACTATTAATGATTTTTTTATATTAACCTGCCTTTTTACATTGCACAACAACCTTTACAAATATTTAACTTTATAACTTTTACACAACAAATATTTCGTATAATTCACAATACGTAAATTCTAAAATTGTATTTTCCCAAATTTTAGTCTACAGTAATTAAACTTTTTTGCAGTAAAAACACTACTAGTAAAATAAATAACTAAATAAATACATAATAATAATAATAATAATAATAATTATTATTATTATTATTAAGTAATTGTCATTGGTTTAAAGATGTCACACAATAATCAAATAAACCTAAAATCGATTATTAGAGACTAATACAATATATTAGTATTGCCATTAATGGACATAATACTGTCAACATGGTAATTATTAAGACTATCAAATTAAGCCGAAAGTGCAATGACAAACACATCAGGTTTGAAATTAGGATCTGCCAAAAGCCGAAAAGCTTTCTTTAGGAGAACATTATTTAAATACACAGGGTGTCAAATCTGGCTTTCTGTAAATCGTATAAAGTATTAAAAAAACACGAGTTGAGGGAATTCCCATACTTGCCGAAAAAATCTGCAGTGAAACGAATTATTAGGAAATTCATTAATAGAGAGTTCTGCATTGGTTTGCCCTATAAAGCCTGGAAACTAATTAGGCTTCTAATGAGATCAGTTAAGGTTAATGTTGCCACCAATCAGTACCCTCACTCACACACACACACACACACACACACACACACACACACACACACACACACACACACACACACACACACACAC
>JAUZST010045231.1:0-25877 GCA_034779995.1 Parotocinclus haroldoi
GATCTCCAACACAATGTATAGATACTCAGCATGCGAAGTAATAATACTGTAAAAAAACAAGTTCTTACTCAATTCCAATCAACGTTTGAAGAACTTATCCAGTAGGATCTGATACCTTCTCCTAACGGACCAAACTTGAACAAAATCAAGAAAGTGGTGGGCGTGGTCACCTCCCGCTGGTTTTGCTCTTATCAACACAACTTCCTCCCATAAATCGCTGATCCGCTTTGTATCCGCTAGGTGGCGAATTGTGACTTATTTTTCTCTCACATTCTTTGGTCCGATTAAGCGGAATTTTGGTCCAAATAAGCGAATAAAATTACACGTACATAATGGGGTTTGTTTCGGTACTTTCGAATTTGGTCCGAATAAGCGGCTAGTCCCATTAACTGGTGTCCAATTAACCAAATATGACTGTATATCTGAATCTGTATAAGTTCTGAATTCTTTCAATCCCTCATTTCTTTCCACTGGACTTGCGTATCATTATGTACAGCGTTTCAGTATTTATATTATATACCAGTGCTCTATTGGTATATAGGGAGTAACGCATACAAAGCTAATAACATTCCCAGATGGAAGCAGCTCAGACAGTTTCTTTCATCCACCATCTTGACACCTCTGACACCTTTGCTCCACACCCATGTCCTTGCCAGGTGCTTAGCAGAAGGATTTATTTATTACGCGTCCTGCCATTGAAACCAACGCCCTTCGTTCGAAGTGGTGTCATGAATAATAAATCTGCACTGCTATGGACTTGAACCGTAACTTCTTGAGCAAGCAGTCCAGTTCTGTTTTGGAACATACGACTATCATATCTGAGTATGAAGATCTCATGTTGAGTGCTTCAAGCCCTTTTTTGCTCTAGAGCGATTCACTGCTCCAACTGCTGGGGAGCCACAGTTCACCACCTGTAGTAGTGATACGAGGGACACTAACACCTCAAAGATATGTGCGGGACATTCTGTGACCATGTATAGCTTCTCATAGCATGAAAGTTCTCCAATTAGTGTTTTTCAGAAGGGTAAGGTCTTCTTCTGCTTGCAAAACTTTCTTGGTCTTACCAGTCGCCAGATTTGTAACCAATCAAGTAATTTTTTGGGCCGTGCTGAGATGCAAGCTTCGGCAACCTACGTGTGTCGAGGATCTACAGGCTCAACTGCAACATCTTGTGGGCAAATGCGCTGCAGGATACCATGCGGAACCTGTATTATCTCCATGCCAAACTGTATCATTTCTTGTATCGTGGCTAGATCCAGTCCTACTAAACGTATCCCTTTTCTCTAATATTGTAATCTCTTACATATATCATTGGTAAATTCAAAAATTGTACCCCGACAATTTCTTATTGGTGTGTTAGTGTTTGTAAATTAGTGTATATAAAACATCTGTTTTATATGTGGCACTTCTTTTAATTTTGGCATCTGAAGTTGTGGAATTTTGTAAATATCTGCCGCTCTGGACCGTTCTGATAACACTGTTATTCTGAAAGGTTTCAAATGATGTAATTGTAAGCATCAAATGTAAGTGTGAGGTTAACACTGGTTAAGTGATAATATAGTATTGTTGCATAAGAACTAATTTGTGTGTGTGTGTGTGTGTGTGTTTATAGACGTGGGAGTGTCCTCTCTGCCGAGGTATCTGTAACTGCAGCCTGTGTCGCAAAAAAGACGGCCGCTGTGCCACAGGTGCGCTCACCCACTTGGCCAAATATAACGGCTTTGACAATGTCAAAGAATACCTTGAGAGGTAAGTACACTTAATTCCTCTATGCTTTTTCTTAGTCTTTAAGAAATCCATTTAAAGCATTTCTTAAATGCAATATGTATTTAGTTATTTGGACCAGATGATGTTCACATGGCAGTAATAGTAAATTATAAATTGTACATTTGAAATCTGTGTTTTGGCCAGTGCATTTTTATAGCATGTGGCCACTGACAGCTGAATCTGTGTTTTTAAGGAAGTATTGCATTTATTGTCTGCCTCAAAACCAAGTTCCATGAGTCTTACTTTACTAGGACAGTCTAAGTGATTTGAAGTGGTTCAGTTTAGTCCATATGTAACCGATCAGTCAAGATGTGTGTTGGATGGTTTGCTTCTGCAGATTTGAACTACTGCTGCAAGACTGTTAGCTTCATGCCTGTAGCACACACAATACTTAAACTCAAGTTTAATGATCCCAAATAGACTTTTTCATTGACTTCTGATATTACTTTTCACTGTTTGTCAACATAAATGTACCAGAGTATGTCACGTATTATAACCGGAAACACCTTTTTCAGCACACTGTTTGGTATTGTCAGACTCAGGAAGTCTGCAACCACACCTTCCTAAGTTTGAAGGGGGAATTGTGAAATAGAATTCAAATTTATGTGTTTAACTCTCTTCACAACAGATCCAGGTTCAAGCATAGGGTGACTCAAAAGGTCCACCCTCCAGCTCCAGCTTATAAGGTTAACCTTAAGGTTATTAGGATTATTAATTGCAATTTTGGTTAGGGGTAATGGGTAAATTATTAGTGTTGATAAAAATGAGTCTTAATTTGGAAGTTTTGGACTAAAACTGTACATTTTATGCTCCCTATGTTTTGCCTTTTTGCTCAGGGTTGTGTTGGATGGTAGGGGGTGTCCAGATCACATTCCGTAATTCACAGGGTGGAATACAGCATGTACTCTGAATGGCAGCACCCGTGTTTGCCCCAATGTGCTATATTTAATGATGTGATGATATCGAGAGAGAGAGATATATGGGCAAATATGTTCCAGTCTTTTTTGAGCAACACTGATTGTAACGTTTCAATAATTTTCTCTTGTAGCCATTTGCTTCGTAACATTTCGAGAACCAAGTGACCTTTGTCACCTACATTGTAATGGATGCCAAATGCAAACTTTGGGATAAAATGCCCCTTGGTCTTCAAAGGGTTCATCATGGACTTTTCATGGATACTCCTTTTGTCCCAAATCATGGAGAAAATCACCTTGTTTGAAGTCTCTTTGTTTGTTTATTTATTCAATGACGTAAACTTGAAATATATTGGTTTCATGCTGTAGGTGTACAAAACACTGTCCCAACTTTAACCCTTGTGGAACTGTTACTTATGTTTAAATTTTCTTCTGTTTTTGTTTTCAGTCTACAGAAGAATCTTGACTGAAGTCGTGCCAGTCTGGGAATTACTGTCAAAAAAAATTTGTCAAGGGAGTCACGTTTCACTCAAGACTGATTTTTGTAGATGTATCCCGATTAGTATCATGATGCTGTTTTAAACGATTGTCACACTATTTCTTTATTTTTACTTTCATTTCTTTGTTTTAATGACTGAGGTTTTGAAGTGATTTGCTCATCGTTACTAGTACATGCTTATCTTGTTTGATCATACAGTATTCACTGTCTGAGTGCATATCTATAGGAACTTTTTGTGGCTATTATTCAGTCCTTTATAAATAGTTTAAAACAATTTAAATCGAACACAACACAAAATAATCTTCTAAGCTAAAACTTACATTTTAATTAGAGCTTTAAGTAGTTTTATAATGGAGAAATGTGTGGACAAATTACATACCGCCCCTTCCACAATTACTGGCACCTGTGTGTTTAATATTATGTAAAACCTTTTACCAGCAAAAAAGCACTTAGTCCTTTTATATGGTTGGAGCATCCAGTTTCAAGTTTGAGACCATACTTCTTTAAAGACATAGGTCCTATGTTTTGCTTTCTCCAGTTCAGCTCACCCCACGTTTTCTACGGCGTTTAGTGGAGACTGAGATGTCCATGGCAGAAGCTTGATTTATTTTTTTTGTTCTTAAGACAAGCTTTTGGAGGATAAAAACAGCCCCATAACATCATGCTTTTTACTTAACACCAGGTTCGTTTCAATGTGGTCGTCCTTTTATTAAACTCCAAATTCATTGTCTGTTTAGTTTCATCTGACCATGGAAACATCCCAGCAGCATTTGGCAAACTCCAGGTGCTCACATTTGCAAATGACAAGAAAGGCTTCCTGGTATTTTCGAAATAATCTTTTGGCTCAGAGCGGTCTGACACTTTGGACACTCTGCAGCCCCAATATGCAACTTTTTCTGTGAATCTCCCACAGTGATCCTTGGAAATGTTGCCTCTCTTAAAATCCTATTCACTTTGTGTGGGGGCGAAATAAACTTGACTCCTCACCCATGCATGTTTGTCAGAGGTCCTATTGATTGAAACATTTTAATTATTGCCCTAACTGTAGCTACTTTTTCCAGTCGGTCACTCGCTGGTGATTCCCTGTCAACACATTTTTCTCATATTTGATTCGTTCTTTAGTGTTTCCAATGTTGGAGTGCCTTTCAGAACTTTACCTCACCGCGTACCCCACAGGAACAGCAAGTCATGGCTTCCCACTTGAATGTTCCTAGATGCTTTCATGCTTCAGCTTAAAGTGAAATGTAAATGGAAAGCATTTACTAGGGGATGCCCACAATTGTGGAGGGGACTGTATGTTCTGTAAAACATGAATACTGAAACCTGGGAACAAAGTTGTTTGGGGATGCACTAATGAAACTTTATTTTTGGGCCGTTTTGTGCCGCGCTAAATTATTTTAGTAACACTGGATTTTGTTGTTATTGGTCAGTACATTTCGTTTTTTATACCTCCCAGTTTACCCCATATGCGCTCTGGTGGCACAGTGACCTGAAATGCTAGCTTACCACCGCAGTGTCTTGCAGGCACGTTTAGCCGTCCATTGCAACATTGACCCCTACCTGTTTTTTTTTTTTTTTATTGTCTTGTGCTCTATTAAGTATAACTGCATACTCTGAATTTCAGGGATATGTTGATAGCTGCAGTGCAATAGGGGCATCTCTTGGCTTGTTTCCCTTGCCGGTTCCTCCCGCCATAATTTGTTGCACTGCTTCTCTGCTGGTGAGCATTTTGACATTTGCGAGTTTCGTTGCTCTTTCACAGTGCTGGGTGCGTCACCATCATGCCCCACATAGATCTAACTGGGCTGATTAAAATGATTTGCATTTCAGTAGTGACAGCTAGCTCTGTCAGCTAGTATTGGCAGTGATTAAATTAGGAGGACATTTTCTCATGCACTCTATATGCTCAGGTCCAGAGCCCAAGTGCTGCAGCATTCCAACAACCACTACTGTAGTGATCTGAACTAGAGTCCCCTGTGGTACCTTTTGGCTGGGTCGGCTGTCTTCTGCAGGCACAGATGGCTGCATATGAGCATGGGGAGTTCAGGTGGGGATCATACCCCGGCATTGCAGCTGTGACCTCTGTCTGGCCTGGGACAGTTCCTGTTGTCGGGGAACACGTACGCAAGTGACCTGTTGTCTCTGAGATTGGTGATGGTCCCCCATGACGCTGACTAGGACAAGTAGGGGAAACTTTTTGTGGGACCCAATATATGCACTGAAACATTAAACCACCCGAATACTAATATTGTGTTGGTCCGTTTGTGTCACCAAGGCTCCTTGGCTCATACTTTAGTCTGCACATCCCACAGATGTTGTGTTGGATTGAGATCTGGGGAATCTGGAGGCCAAGCCTACACCTTTGTCATGTATCTCATTTCATTCCTGAACTCAGCACTCCTGAGTTTTTGCAATGTGGCAGAGGTCTAGAATATTTAGATGATGGGACCCAGTATTCTTAATGTTATTCTCTTAACTGTCAGTGGTTTTAATGTTACAGTTGGTATGCGTTTGCCATATATAATAAATTTACACTGCTCACAAAAAAATAAGGGGATATTTCAAAAGGAATATGAAGTGGATCCCACCAGAACTGCTGAACAATCTGATCCTGTCCAGGCCCCATCACTGCCAGTGGTGTGTTTAGGCAGTCTTGGGTGACCATACACCCTACTAAATAGTCAATGTGTGGCACTCTTGTCCAGTTTGACATGCCTCTGTTCACCTATATCACTAGCTACTCAGTAGCAATAATTGTTTGATTATGCAAATGAGATGCAAACAACTTTCTTAGACTTTATTTGCTTTTCTGACGATCTTGTTTAATAAAATCAAATGCTTCATTTTTAATTGCTTCATGTTCATTTTCGAATATCCCCTAATTTTTGTGAGCAAGGTAATATATAGTATATTCACAATAATAGAGCAGAGTGTACAGGCTATTATTGAGCAGGAACTGTACTTAAGTTGTGATATATTTAGAAGTAAAGTCTCTAAAGTAACTTTCCATTTCTCATGTTTGGTTCTGCAAACTGTTTTAGTATCCATTTTCCCAGTGTTTAATGTAAACACTGTTACTGTATAAACCACACTACTTGGTGTTCTGTGAAATGTATAAAGTCACAGGTCTCGAATAAAAGTTGTGGATTTGTGTGTGTGTGTGTGCGTGCGTGCGTGCTGCATGTAACCATACAACCAAATATTAACAGCTTAAACTTTCATAATAAACATGGCTTGATATGCGTGAAATTAGCTAGCAATTTACATGATTAATCTGCTGGACAAAAGTTGGCAATTTTCAAAATGGACAATGGATGTAGGAATGTATCGAATAACACAGATGTATGTTATACCATTTTTAATTTCCAATGATTGTTAAGGCACCCTGATTGATTAGCCATAGGGTATAAATATATCAACACTATTGAATAATGTTGATTTGGAAATCATTCACTGATTCACTTTTTGGGATCATAGTCCTGCTCAACGATCCAACCGATAAAGAATTTAACAAATGTATTGAATATTTATTGATACTTCATGATTTCAGTTATCCTTACAAAGCTCAGGGCCTTTAGAGGACAAAGTCTCACAGATCCTCTACTATACATGACCGTGTGCATTCTTATTTTCTGCATTATCAATCTGTCTTTTTTTAAACCCTCAAACCCACTTCAAGTGTGTCAAAGTCCAGTAGTGTCTAACAAGCTCCAGGTGCTTATGACTATGTTTAAAGAAGGTGTTTTCTCTGGCCTGCCTTAGTTTGTTTCTGTGTTGGTGATGTGTAATTGTATATGTTTGGAGTTCCAGATCCTGAGACCCTGGGTTGGACTTTCAGCAGGAGGAACAGGTGTTGTGGTTAATAACACTGACCAGGATAAGTGGTGCTAAGATGGAATGCTTTGCTTTACTGCACTAGGTTTTGGTAACTTTCTCATGATACTGTGTGTATTACCATATTAGAATTCCCCTACCATCATGTATAGTGTATGGCTTCTTCATTACTTATCTTGGTATTTATGGACACCCCCCAGTGTATATGTAGTGGTGCTGGAAAGTTTCTGAAGCCTGAGCTATTTTCAACATAATTATATGCTAAAATATCAGATGTGTCCTTAAAGTAGATTGAGAAAACCCAATTAAACAAATAAGTCTTCCATCAGCTGGATGCCAGTAAGATGTGAGACTCTTGCTTTTAAAGAAAAGGGATCTATCAAGGTCTTCATATCACATATGGAAGTGGATAATTGTATAAATAAAGGGGATTTCTGAGGAACTTTATCAGGCTGGTTACAAATGTTACAAAACCATCTTGAAGGACTTTGGACTCCCATTAATCTATAGTTAGACAGGTTGTGTACAAAGAGACAAGATGACTCATTGTTACTGTGCTCAGGAGTGGTTGGCCAACAAAGTCAGTCAAACAGCAAGGCATGTAAAAGTCTGTGAGGTCACAAAGGAATCCAATTCAACTTCTAAGCAACTAAAGGCCTTTCTCACATTGGCATGTTAATGTTCATTAATATGAACAGCATCAGGAAAACAATGAAAAACAATGGTGTGCATGGCCACTGCTGCCTGTCAAATGGCATGTGGTCAGGTCAGAATTTGTGATTTCAACGAGAAGCAAATCAAAATCAATAGCATATGTGGAGAGGAACCATTTCCCATCTGTGATACATGGTGTTGGAAGTATCATGGTTTGAGCCAGTTTTCCTGCAGTTGGACCAGGATGGTTTGTCGTCATTGACTGTGCAATAAAATCTAAAATACAACAGCAAATTTGAAAGGAAAATGTCAGGACATCTGTCTGTGAAATCCAATCTCAAGAGCGAGAGGGTCATGCTGCAAGATCTTAACCCAGTTCAATACGAGCTTCTATATCACATACTTAAGCCACAACTTCAAACACAACAGCGCAGCATTCAGTGCTGTGGTAGCCTAGCAGTTAAGGTACTGGACTCTGGACCAGAAGGTCCAGGGTTCAAATCCCACCTCTGCCACAGTTGGGTTCTTGAGCAAGGCCCTTAACCCACAAATTGCTTGGATTGCAAGACTATATGAGTTGTAAGTCGCTCTGGATAAGGGCTTCTGCTAAATGCTGGTAATGTAAATGCAATGCTGCACTGTACAATTCAGTAATTAATGTTGTTGTATCTTTTATATAATTTTAAGTCTCATGGTGGTGCTTGTGGTTAGTTCAGAGATCTGTAGTTTGATCTTGGACTCCCCCTGTGTGGAGTTGCATGTTCACCCCATGCCCATCTGCTTTTATTCCAGATGCTCTGGTTTTCTCCCACATTACAAAGACATGCAAATGTTGATTGGTCACTCTCAATTTGCCCATGAGCATTGCTGATCTAACCTTGTGTCTGTTGTGAATATAGCCATTGATGCTGATGTGATGTGAAATAAAACTAATAAGCGAAAGAAACAAACTTTTAAAAACACTAACTACTATCTAAAACAAAAGCAGCATTGACGTTTTCTGCAATTGTTTTCCGTCAGCAGGTGTTCTGTCGTTCATAAGTGCATCAGGCAGATTTTTATATATATATACACACACACACACACACAATTAGGGGGTACCCCAATATGTACTGTGTATTTTCTATAGTCCTCATTATGGGAAATTGACATTGATTGGATGGTGTAGTTAGTGTAGTTGATAGTGGTGTAGTTTGCCATTGCTTTCTTCACCCCTCCCCGTTTATCCGGGCTCGGGACCGACGTGCAGCTGTTTCCAGTTACACAGTTGCTGGGGTGTTTTGCATACACAAGTCAATGACAATTTAGAGACACCAATTAACCCAAGATGAATGTCTTTGGACTGTGGGAGGAAACCGGAGTACCCGGAGTAAACCCACGCAGACACAGGGAGGACCCAAGCCACTCCACCCTGGGATTGAACCTGGGACCTTCTTGTTGTGAGGCAGTGGTGCTGCCCATGCATTCTGTTTAACCAGACCATAACCAGTTTAGTCCTAGTAGAGGTTACCAGTAGAGGGCACTATTCCTAGTCAGCAGAATGACTGAGAATGAGAGCCCATGTGTAAGGTTATAGTAAAACACGGCTTAAGAGGTAACACAGCACAACGCTATCTCTGAAAGCAGACATAAGTCCAGGCTACTGTTTATTTGCACCATGAAACATAAGGCCAAAGTCTTCTGCTTAATCATCCTTATCAGAGCTAGCAGGTACTGGGTCTTAGCCTGAGCTCAGCTGTGTTTAAATATAAGCTGTGAGTGCAGAGCAATTTCCATGTCACACATAAACACTGTATATTTAAGACAGATTTATTCACTTTTAATTCCAAGTGTTATGCAGGCAAATATTTTCTTTTTTTTTCTTCTTCTTCCATGTTTTACCCATTAACATAACACATTTGTACAAAGTTATATTTAAAAATATCAATAGACTGCAGCCTTTCAGGCTAACCCGGAAAAAACGGAAAACATCATGAAGACAAAGAAAGAGCTTAGAAAAAGATTTACAAATGAGATGCAACTAGAAAATTTTACGAAAGAAAAATTGGTCGTCACACAAATTATTACCAAAGACATCTAAATTGTTTGGTATTAACCATTCATTTGATTTTTTTCCCCTCTTTTTTTTCTTCTGAAACGTTATGGTGTGAGAGAAGAATTCGTATAAATTAAAAAGCTATGGTTATGTTTACAAAAGGACTACAATTAGAAAGAAATCATTGTTATAGCATAAAAACATGCTGCACATAATCTCAACAGCGTACAATACATATCGAGTTGAACAGGGCAAACGAGGAAATGAGGATAAATAATAAATTAGACATTTGGACAGAAACAGAAACCAGTCATGGGAGGGGAGAAAGAAGAACAAACAATCTGTCACAGATTTATCTTCCACAAATAAAAAAAAAAAAAATGCCACCAGACACGTTTAAAGAACACCAAACTGACTATATGGGTTTGAACCCCATCAATGAGCAGAGAAGCAGGTGGCTGCAGTTCTACACTGTAGAAGCTCACGGGAGATGATTATTTGACAGAGCAAGGTCATGACATTGATACAATGATTATACTGATGCGAGTCTAACCTGGGGCTAAGCAAGAGGAGGTTGTGGGAAAATGTGGCGAAGACACGAAAAAAAGTCTTGCGCTCATAGACCTTTAATCTACTGGAGATTTAAAATGACTTCCAACCGGCCACAGTGTTTACTATCATATAAAAGATGCATGTGATCAGTTGATTTCGTCATCCAATGTATTCGGAGACCACGTTCCTTCCACTTCAACACCACACGCTCATGACGCAGTGGTACCGCACTGTGTTAAGGCATTGTAGGACAGTTTATATGACTTGGTGATGTAAAAGACCTTTCTGGGTTTTTTTTTTTGTATTTCTTACAAGAACTCTGTTCTGCCTCTTGTATTGTAAACATGGTTTCACAAGGATTGTCTTTATAGTATTGCTTTCATGTCACATAGCAAATATTAGGAAGCCAAATTCTTTTTTTGCCTCCATTCTTTTATGGTACAAAATCATTTTTATTCCAATGCCAACCATCTATCTCTGACAGGAATGCATCGTTTAAAGAACTCTTTCAATGTCGTATGTGCTTTTAGGACTCTGGTTTGCTTTGCTCCGCTTCTTTTACTCAAAGGTTTGACAGTTTAAGAACTGGACACTGAACAGTCCTCTGTAGATGTGATGATGCTTACAGAGCGAGGCTGTGTGGAAAGGTGAGGGTCCCACAGGTTTAGGTATTGAGCAGGGCAGAAATGCGCACACTGTATTCTTGCCTGATTGCATTGAACCCACAACCCAGTGCTAACCTGCTTACTGATATCACGCCTCACCCCTGTTCACTATAGATTCAATAATCAATCCATAATTGAACTGACAAAAAGATATAGCATTTTGTGCATAGAGACAAAATTTAATCCTAAAGAAAGATTTTTGTATTGGGAACGGATCCCGCCTTGTGCTGCCGTAAATAAGATAATACACCATATCGCTACCGATAGCTCTCGTATGCCTCTTAAAACCAATTAAATCCATACTCTGTACATTATTATTTCTTATTATTTGATAGTTTTACATTTTTTTCTACGAAAAATCCGATGCACTTAAAGAGCTGTCCATTTTCATTACAAATAAAAAACACACACACACAAACAAAAACAAAAGAACAGACATCTAATAGCCAATACAGAACAGGTTGCTCAGAGCCTGAGCTACTCAAACTCCTCCTCTAGGTTGTTAGATGTCGTCGGCGTGGCTGGATTTGAATCCTGGGAGATGGATGCCACGGTGACGATTCTCGGTGAGCCCAGTCCCTCCTCCACCTCGTCCTCCATGTCCTCGGTGGTGAGGATGGCCAGGGCTGCGCCTCCTTTTTTACCCTGATGGGTTTTGATGTGCTTTGACAGGTGATCGCTTCTCATGAAGCGTTTGGAACATTCCGGACACACAAATTTCTTCTCACCTACAAAGACATGAAGGAATTTTTAGACCTTTGAAGCAGAATTTACTCAGCCAAGGGTGGTTTCTCCACAAGTTAAGACTGAACCCAATTAGGGTATTAATTGAGAACAGCTTTTCTATAATATGCCACATGCTTCAGTTTTAACTGTTTTCTTTTTTCCCCAGTGTTTCAAAAAACATTCTCGTCTATTGGTAGAATGTAATATTATTACTACAACTGCATTATAGACCTAATTAAGTGCACATATACACTCACTTTAACTTTTACACTTACCATATTAAAACACTTTGTGGAATAACAGACTGAAGTCCATTTGTTCTCTACATACTTTGTTCGGCCTCTTTACTACACTTCTCAAAAAATTAGGGGAGAAGTTCGTAATTTTTGGATAGCAGTATATATTCTCTAATGTTCAGGACCCCCAGTGGATCAACAACGATCAGGTACCGTTTGGGTGGTGGATCATTTTAGGGTGCTGTGCTGGTCCGGTTGAATCAGACAGAACCCTGATCAGGCCTACAATACGTTCCAAAGTGTAGGAAAAAAAAAATCATTCAAATGGATGTACCAGTGTACCTTAAAGTAAAACTGGAAAGGAAATGCATATTTCTCCATCTATATTGAATAACATCATTACAGGATTCAGTGAATCTGTAGGAATTTCTGTGTGTAAAGGCCAAGGGTGCAAGCTGTGTCACGACACCAATAGCTTAAAACTTTACTATGCAAAAAAGAAGGCTCATGTTAATACGTTGCAGGCTTGAAATTCAGGAATTGAAATTAAGTTGACTGGGCAAAACATGAAATTAATTCAAAACATTCTGTCTGCAGTGAAATAAAAGTCTAAGTAAATGCAAGAAACACGATGTGCTTTTTAGATACGTTTTCCATACTGCCCCAAATATGCAATCCTTTTATGGTACGGGCACATGAACACAAACTATCAATTATTATTATTATTATTATATAATTCACACATGCTCTATACTATAGTGAATATACAGGAAACCAATCCATCTTGGAGGCGGCAGGGGTGGCTATAGCAGTGCCGAGGGTTGACTTCCTCGACTAGCCTCCCCTTCCTTCGACATGGCCAGTTCTGCCTGTGTATGCCCAAACTGGTTGAAATTCACCCGATATGATTGGTTTGACATATGTTGGACTATGGTTTATATACCTGTGTGTGTCCTGCGGTGTCGCTGAAGCTCATCACTCCTGGTGAAGCGTTTCCCACAGAAGATCCAGTTGCAGACAAAGGGTCTTTCTCCAGTGTGCCAGCGTAGGTGTGCTCGCAAGTGAGATGTCTTGCCATAGACCTTTCCACAGCCTTCCATGTGACATACATGCTGCTTCTTTTTGGACGGGTCATTGTTGTTTCTGTTGGAGCATAAAAAGGTTTGCGGCTATAACTTGGTAATGCAGTTCGCTGACTGAAATGATCGTTGACCAGACATGATCATAGTCATATAGTCTTTTTATGCTACTATAATTATAAAGTGTTTTCACATTAGAACAACGGAAATGCATCAGAGATACAGCTGAAAACACAAGTGGAAGCCTAAACTGTTATACACATGGTAACCATTTTGTAATTTATGGAAATTCACAATAGTTATAGAAAATTCAGTAGCATACTGTTATGATCCTGTCTAAAAGAAAGTCAAAACAGTCAAAGGATGGTATGATCGATCTGATACTTTTGTTTGACAAAAGCCAAAATGCATTTATAGACAGTATCAAGGCTGAGGATTAGCCAGGTGAAAGAGACTCAACGAGTGAATGCGAACCAGTTTATATAATTATAAGATAGAGAGAGTATGCACATAGTGGCAGAGTGGAGTAAAGGGGTACTACTTACAATAGGACAATCATGCATTTACGAATTCCATGCTCGGGGACCCAACTATGGAAGAGGTGGGATTTGAACCCTGGACGTTCTGGTCCATAGTCTAGTACCTTAACCACTAGGCCACCACAGTCCCATTTTTTTTTAAATACAATTTTAATACCCCGGCCTTAAAGCAAACTGACTGGATGGTCGATAAACAGTGCAAACTTGAATTAAAAAAATCTAGAATGTTATATAATGCTAATACAAGGCACAAAGAAACAGTTCACCCCCCCCAAATTTGCATATTTATGGACTAATATTATTTTTGTCATATTGAGCAAACCCTAATTTGACAAAGATAAATATGCTCTTTAAAGTAAGACGTGGCTGGTTGTCCTCTGACAAGCCATACAGAAGCGTTTAGATGTCTTTATGTCACCACGATTGCATTTTGAAACACAAAAGCTACGTCAATCATCTAATCTCTTCTACGTCAATTACGTCAGTCCTCTCCTTTCTAAATGTTAAGCTATCAGATATCACCCTAAAAAAGAGCTGCAGTGTGAACATTTAACATTCCCATTTCTTTTTTTTGTACTCTCTCCTAATTCTCAGTTTGAGTCAGACACTCACCTGCCTTCTCCGTCCCTGCAGTTGGGGCAGGAACAGGCCACTCTGCGCAATCTCTTGCTCGGCTGCCCCTCCTGCTCTGAGGGACTCTGTGCCTGACCCAGCTGCTCTGGACTCACTGCGTTCAGGCTAGGGTTGGCTATGTTTCCCACAGTAACGGTCACTGGGGATGGCTGAACTTTGACGCCCTCCTGGCTCTGCTGCTGGCCTGCAGAGGGAGAGAAGCAACATTAGGAACACTGTGTGCTTTGCGCACGTTCTGACATGAATAGATGAGCAGAATGAAGCGCAGAGAAGTGAGAACACGTCCGATACAGTGTCGTCTAAGAGGTATCTATTAACTTTATAAATAGCACTGCTCTGGAATAAGACAGTCTGTTTGTACAATACCAATGCATTCAGTCTGGTCTGAACTCGAAAGCAGCTGTGGGTGGATATGCACTCACAACGCATAAAGAGTCAGCAATCTGACATCTGTGACTGCTTACGGCAGAAGCGGGAGCACTGTCAAGCTCAACCTCATACGGCAATAATGCTTCTGTTTTGCGTTTTGCTCAGAGAGTGCAATACAGGGCTAAACATGAGCCTGGAAAAAATGCAAACACTACAAACTTAAGAGCACTCTGGAGTTTGTTTTCTCTGTATCTGACATTCATAGGGTCACTTCACTCTGTGTAGAGGGTCTCTCTCTCTCTCTCTCTCTCTCTCTCTCACACACACGCGCACACGCACATGCACTACTGCTTGTATTGTTATCCATGTCAATAAAATGTCGGATTAGCTACCTAATCAAATAGTGACCTGTAAGGATGCTCTTTCGGAAAGCATCATGCATTGCGTTTTAAATTTACATTAGTCTACTAATGCAGCGTTATGAAAATGTTTGAGCTTCCCTGTTCAAATGACGTATCATGATTCTCTGAATGCTACCCCTCTTCGGGGATCAATCTTAAGCGACATTCATATAACGTACAATGCTTTACCAGAACTCTTATGTGATCCGTTTAATTTTTTAAATTTCCACTTGCATGAACATCAACACGAATGCAAGTTAAGAAACTTTAAGCCAAAGCTAAATGACCATGAAACACTGACAGAAAAGCACAATCTTCACATCACTGCCAATGGGCTGTGGGAAAGCTTCAATAGTAGTGGTGCACTGGTGCAGCACTGGTCTGTATTCAAAAATAATCAAGAAAGAAACCTAACCTGTGACATGGGCGATTCTCTGTGAATTATGCAGTACAATATTTACATGAGCTAGAAAGCACTCTGAAAGCTGAAAGGTTTTTTTTAAATTTTGGAAGCTGATGGGAGGGCCCAGACATATCCCAGGTATGTTAATAATGAGTTGTTAGGAGGGGCCAAGGGGTAAAATATCTGCAAGTTGTTGCCCCGCCAGCCAGAATCCTTTCGGGTGAGAGAGTAAGAGGTTTCAACGGCCAAGAAGAAATCCAGTTGTCTTCAACTCAAACATTCAAGTCTACCCTGACTTGGATGACGGAGACCCTTATATAGACATTTTACCAACTGTTAAGCACATGAGTATGTCTACGGTACTTTGTGGTTGTGTGGAAGCCACCGGCACTGCACACAGATCTGCTAAAACATTACGCTCAAACATAGACTGAATAACAGGATTATAAAAGTGATACGTTAGACAGCAAGTGAACTTGACGTACTATATGCGGGTGAAATGTTCTGGAATTAAGAACTGAATGAATTTCATAAGGTTGGACAACAGGGTTCGAGCATCTCCTAAATAAAGCTTGTGGGGACCTGCCTGGGGGCCAAGAAATGACAAACCATGAAGCGGCAACAGGGTATTGGCACCCAAGGCTCATCAATGTACAATTCTAATCCCAGATGATCCAAATGGACAGAAGTGTGTGGCCCAAGTCACAGAAATGTTTAATGCTGCTTACAGGAGGAATGTGTCACAACACACAGAGCAGCACTCTCTGCCGAGTACGGGACTGCCTATTCACAGCCTGGTCAGACTGCTCGCCACGCTAACGACTGTACACAGTCAACAGCACCTACAATGGGCATGCCAGTGTCAGAATGTGAAGCAGAGTGGAGCACCAGAAGACAGTTGTCTGAGTCCTGTTTACTGCTCCATAATGTAGATGGTCAGCTGGCACCAGGATGCAGTGTGGGACGAACAAATGTGGGAGTGTGACGCTCTGGGATGTTCTGATGAGAACCCTCGGGTCCCAATGTTCGTTTGGACATTAATATAATTTCTAACACCTATCGTTACTGTACAGCTAGCATTTTACATTTTGGCTGGTCAAGGCATGTGGAAAGTATGAACAATGAATTCTTCTGAATGTCAACAAGATATGACATGAATGCAAAACAACACTTCACAACCACTCTTAAGCTACTTAATCAAATGAAATATAGAATGCTGTGTGCAGTCACCTGACTTAGTTAACCGTGTTAATAACACTGATCTTTAAAATCACATTATTGTTGCTCATCTGACACTAAAGAAAGTTTTTTTTCAATGAAAAGCACTACACAGCCACACAACAATACAAGTTTCAACAGAAAGCATTTGTTACTTTTTAAATATAGCATTACAGCGGTACCTTGGTTCTTGTTACGCACCGAAAATGATGAGTACCGAGCAAATATTTCCCATGATGTAAATTGACTGAATTGGATTCGATTTACGATGGATATAGGATGGATTCCAATAATCTCTCATAAATTAAATGCATTTTAATTGATTTTTGAATGTAGTCTACTCTCTTTAGTCTATAGTTATTCAAAATAATTTACATTTAATAGCTTACAGCAATAATATACTGTCGAAAAATCTCGTGTAATTTAATTTATAATGGGTTGAAGGTGAAAAGTAAAAGCAAAACACTTACTCTGTTTTACTCAGGGTGTTAGTTACTAATGCTAACTGTAGCCCAAGAGGATTTCTGTTTTCCTTTCGGTTGTCATTATTAAACATTTTAAGACCCATGAGAACTTGTTTGTTCTAAAACTGTAGTCCATCCATTATCTTCCACTTAATCCACATGGGGTCGCGGGCCAGCCAGTGCCCACCCAAGAACTCTGGGCGTTAAGGCAGGAACGACCCTTGATGGGGCGCCAATCCATCTTTGGGCACACATTTAACCTAACACTTGTGTCTTTAGACTGTGGGAGGAAACCGGAGTACCTGGAGTAAACCGATGCTGACATGGGGAGGCCATGCAAACTCCACACAGAGAGGACCCTGCTCCACCTGGGACCTTTTTGCTTTGAGGCAGCGGTGCTACCCGCCGAACCACCGTGCCACCCTAAGAATATAGTATTATAGATAAAATAAGGCAAAATAAGATGAACACAGCAGAGCTCATCACTATGCATGAGTTACTGAAGCACAGTGTACTGAACTAGGGCAGCACGGTGACGCAGTGGTTACAACTGGCGCATCACAGCTAGAGCTACCCTGTATGATCCCGACCCTGGGCTCCACCTGTGTGGTCTGTATGTCCTCCATGTGTCTGTGTGGGCTTTCTCTGGTTAATTCCCACATTCCAAAGACATGCTAGTTAGGTTACCCAGTCTTCCCAAAGTATCCTTAGTGTGTGAGTGTGTGGGCCCTGCGATGGATTGTTGACCTGTCTGGGGTTGTTCCTGCCTTTTGCCCTGTGCCAAGCAGATAAGTAAATGAATGAATGTGTACTTAACTCATACACGTTTAAGCAAGTACCTAATTATTGTACTCCAAATGGACCAAGAACCAAATTTAGTGAGTTCCAAGGTGGTCGGGACAGAGGTACCACTGTATTTTCATCATGTTTTGTTTGAAACAATGAAACAATGTTTGACTTCTACAACGAAGAGCTGCCAAGGAGTCGGGATTACTAGAATACGAAATACATTTTATGAGCTACCTAATACCTAAACAACATTTGTTTAAAAAAATGCGTTAACACATGATCAACCAGTTAATGTTGACAGCCCTATTAAAAATCAGTGGTGCTTATCTAACCTCAGCTAAAGCTAGAATACAGGGACCATTAGCTGGACCATAGAACTGTTCGGAGTCGTAAAGGTATTTCTTACATATTTTTGCTTGGATGAGTCAAATGAATCTACCATTAAGAATAGACTGCAATTGCATAAACTTGTTGTAAATAAGAGTTTTCCAGAACAGATTGTGAAAGAACGCATGTAAGAGATGTATAAGGAATAGATGCATCTTAAATACATTAATAATGAGAAAAGTGAATGCACTTAGTCTTCCTCAAACATTTGGTGTGCACCGATCGGTTTTAAATATGCAGGTATATGCTGTTTAACGTCCATCCAATCCAAGTCCCTTCCCTTTAACGACAGAGGTCTTAAACATTATAATCTGTCTTTTAACTTTGGATATGGCAGCCACAAATATGCTCAAGAGCTGTCGAAACTGATACAGTATACAGTACTGTACTGAACAACCATATTTTACATAAAAATTATTCCAAATAGCTTGGTAATTGCATATTTATGTACGGTTAGTTTCTTATGCATGTTGCACTTATTTATGTACTGCTATGCGTTTTGCTTCTTCTGACCTTCTGCTGGTCACTCGAACACTGCGCAAGGAGAAGTAGAGCTAAGAGCAGAAGTCTGTCAGTCTGTCTGGCAATTTTTGCTCGAGTTTCTTACCTCCCGTTCGGACTAAAGACTGTTCTTTAACTCGGGTGATGTGTTGAGAGACTTTCTTGAGCAAGTTACTCGTATTGTAACGTAGATATACATGGTGTTCATAAGTGTCATTGTAAGTAGCATCTTTGTACTTGTATATTCTCTCTAACCTATAACTATATAAACTAATTCCCATTCACTCGTTGAGAGGTATCTCTGCTACATTTACGCATCGCTTGCACGCAGTTGTCTTGTGAAAATACCCTTTATATTTCTATTACAGTAGCATAAAAAGACTCTGTGACTATGGTAATGTCTAATCAACATCTGTTTCGGTCAACGTCCTGTTTCACAGAGTGCAATGCGAACGTCAAAGGGCGCATACCTGCATACTTGTTAGAATAATCTGTTCCTACCACAAATTTGACGTTTTTACTTATTTTTTTTTTTTTTTGGCTTATTCATGAAACTAATTCATGTTTCTTTTGTCTGTAACTTTTCTAAAAAAGTGTCCACTAACATTTACCAAATCTAAAGTGTTACTAAGCATTTGTGAAACATAGCTGGTAGAATGTTTCATTGTCTTACCCTGCACCCCAGCGATGGTAAGTGGCACCCCCTGTACTTGCATTCCCTGTACCCCAGCGGTGCCTAGACCTGCTATGTTAACAGTCTGTACGCCTGCGCTTGAGGCGAGCTGGGCGGTGTTCAGTGTGATTGGCGTCCCTCCGATTGTGAGAGGGCCGATTTGTGTGAATGCACCACTGCTGGGGCTGGAGGCCACGGGTGCCAAAGTGAGTTGCTGTGCCATGCCAGCGTTTTGCACCTGTACCGTCTGCCAGCTGATCTGTCCTGTAGGCGTGAGAGTGGGTGCCCGGATAAGGACCTGTGCTGGGTTCTGGAAGGCCTGCAGCTGCACATTCTGTTGGAGTGGCTGCAGCGTCTGGGCTGGCTGCAGCTGGATGGCACCCTGGACTAGCTGCTGCTGCTGGGGTTGTGCCTGTTGCTGCTGCTGCTGCTGCTGTTGGGCCTGCTGAATCTGAATCGGCTGGAGGACTGGGTGGCTGACGATGTGGAACTGCTGCACCTGGGCTTGCTGTTCAGGCACCACTGCTTGCAACCCGTTGGACTGAGCGCTGGTTTGGCAGTCAGGATCACCCGTCTGTGGCCGTGTGTCTTTTTGGGCCTCAGCACTTGGGTCAGATGCTATGGAGACCGAGGTTAATGATGTCACGTCTGAAATGACGTCTCCACTGACTGACGTGGTGGTGTTGGTGGTCCCACACTCAATACTGCTCACCGGGGTCGTGATTAGCTGGTTGCCATTAGCCACGTTTGCATCGTTCGACTGCACCAGCTGCACCGATCCTCCACCTGCTGCCATGTTGTTGATGACAGGCAATGCCAAGGTGACACCACCAATATTTATGGGAATTGTAGTCACAACAGGGGCTTGTGTGCCCTGAATGGTCTGTAGCTGAAGTGGAAATGAGGGGCGGATTTGCAGTGGGATGGCCTGATTGGTCACGTTCTGGGACATGACGCTGGCCGTGGTGGCTCTTGGTGACGTGGTCAGGATGGCTTGGTTGTTTGCAGTGGAGATGAGCTGAATCTGCTCGGGTTGGACACTTAATGTTGTGGGGGTGCTTGGGTTTATATGGATCTGCTGACCGTCTGCAGTCTGTATGTGCGGGATCACCTGATACTGGATCCCTCCTGTGGAGCTCGGCATGTTCTGCACCTGGATGATCTGAAACTGCTGCTGCTGCTGTTGTTGTTGCTGCTGGGCGACAGACACATTGTTTGCCCCGGCCAGTTTGACCTTACGTCCCGGTGCGCTGTCTAGGGGTACCACATTGGTGCCAGTGGCTACTGATGCCACGCCAGGCGTTTGCGTGTTGTCCTTGGTAACCGTGGTAGCTGCGGCGGCAGGCGACGCAGCGATGATCTGCCAGCTGTTTCCTGTGAACTGAGCTGGGAGAAGCTCCAGCTGCTGAGGCGTGTTCTGAAGCTGCAGCAAGCCCTGGCTGGGGTCAATGATGATCTGCTGCGGCATGCCGGCCTGACCCTCTCCACCCACACCTCCTATTTTGCTGCATGTGGCTGCAAGCAGAGCGAGAGGAGATGGCTGCGCGTCCTGTTCTCACACATACATGCATGCGCGCGCGCACACACACACACACACACACACACACACAATTAAAAAAAAGAGACTAAGTGTCAGCAGATGTGGGAGGGAATACAGGAAGAGTGGGTGGGTGTGTATGAACCACAGTTTCTCCATTTCAGTGTGCAGACTGCTTCAAAATTGGGTCGAAAGCAACACTGAAGGCTGAACTGACACAAAACGGATACAAAAAAAGCAATGCATCATAACATTCAGGAAATATGACATAATCACAGCCTGCTAATAGATCGGTAAATACACTGCTCACAAAAATGAGAGCATATTTCATTAGGGGATAGTTCATTTTGAAACATCCCCTAATTTTTGTGAGCAGTGCATTATCACTGAGACACAGTCGAGATCTATTTGAAGACGCGTGATAAGATTTGGTTTATAAAAAACAAACAAACATGATTTTAAAGTTTCATTAGTTAGTTCATTAGTTTCATTAGTGTGTGAACACCTGTTGATACCATTGAATTACACCTAAAATAATAAAAGCTTAAGTAAATGTATTCTCTAACAATTCTCTATACTAAACAAGAACTATCATATAAAAATATGGCATTAATAACAGTTCACAAAATGCATCTACTTCATTTCACTGCATTTCACTTTAAGCTACTAGGTAACTGTTAGCTTAGAGCCATGATTAAGTTGATGCATTCTGCTATGAGGAAGTGTGAACAATCAGGACGGCACCAAACTGCCACGTTGAGCTTTAACGCAGACTGAAATACCTGCGATGCTGACGTTTTCCCTTTATTCGGTTTTTCTCCTCCACCCGCTTTCCCCCCGTCGGTCGCCATGACTTCTTTCTTTTGATCTGAAAAATAATTACATTTGAAAAGTCAGAGGTCTGATGGGCTCACATTTTGCTCCACCTCCCATTCATTTTCTATGCTGAAATGTACTGCTGTATGGTATACATATTTTTCTTTACAGATTATTATACAGGTTTCACAATATAGTCACACTATTTGTGGTAGATAAAAGCACGAAGGGCTTTTAAACAGGTATGTGACTTATTCTACTGTCAGGAGTACACAGAATACATTTTTAAAACCAGCATGTTAATAACAAGGGCTTTGATTACTTTAGGGTTTACTTCACCTCACATAATGACACCAAATATGAAGGAATCAAGATGCACGAAACAGCTGCGGCATGTAAACAGTTTTTATTGTGCAAACTGAGACGTATTAAAAGCAGAACTTTAAAAAAAAAAAGAGATATCCTTTTTGTTTGGAGTTTTGCCCTGGAAAGACATGTCTTGAATCCAGTGTTCCCATCTCTCTTGGCTGCATTGTTACTGTGTTTGTAATGTGTCTCCACCGCTTTATTTTCCTGTTATATGCAGGAAAAATTCCCCTCTGACCACTTGGCTTCATGGTTTCCCTTCTGTGGTGATGGATTAAGCTGCTGGAGTTACCAACAGCGGCTTGACAAACTTTGCAGTATATTGCCTTTTGGTCTGTGGTGAAGTTCTTAAAACCAAAATCATCCAAACTGTAGATACAGTATACACAATATATAATTTGCTATATAAATTGAAGCATTAGAGCTGCTGTTTCAGCTATGCTACCGTATGGACGTATATGAAAAAAAAAAAAATACCGTATGGGGAAATTTAAAGCAGTATACCGCATAAACTGGTACACCGCCTGGCCGTAAAAAAGGAAGAGGGATTTTCTATATTTTATGCAAATGAGGGTCCTCGTCATGTGTCCAGTTGAACTGAAAGCAAAAGACCATAGCACAGTATGGCATTTTGAAAATGGACTGAATTACAAATGTCTCTGTCTCATGAAGTACACAACAAAATATATGAAAATTGTTTATACACCCAAGTACTGTAGTACACTATATGTAAGTAAAGGCCATTTAGGATTTGCGTACCAACTATATTAAGCTACAGAAAGAACAGCAAAGACTGTAAATAATTGCACTATATCATTAAGCTGTACATTATTTGGGCATATCAAACAACTGCAGAAAAGAAAAAGCACTTTGGGGTTTACCCAGAGCCCAATCCCAGTAACGCTGGACACAAAGTGAAAATACATCCTGGAGAGAATTTATTAGTACATCAGTATAGTCTGTTGCTTCATGTCATCAGTAGTTGATGTACTGTACTGCTAACTGCTAATTATAACTTTGCTATCCACATGTACCTCAGTCCTGGAAATGGCATAAATAATAAGTATCCCTATAACAAGAGTCCTATATCCATGACTGTTAAGGGGAAAATCCCTTAGTAGATAGATTAATTAAATTAAACTAATTACATTAAAAAAAATTCATTAAAATAATTCATTCCAACTTTTTTTTCTTTCTCTCTCAGTCACCCACATGCGTGTCACGCATGTCTGTCGTGCATACAGTAGAAATAATTTACAAAGAAGCAAACATAACCATGGGAGTAGTGCTTCTTTCTGTGCATTTGTGTGTGTTGCATTCACCCCTTAGGCTACCCCCTAGTAAATGTTTGCTGCTGCAAGTGCAGGAATTAAAAAAAAAAAACAAACAAAAAAAAAACCTGTTGTTTCACAGTGAGATTAGTAACTTGCAGATAGAGGCACTGACTATGTGTCAGGGTATATAAATATCACCTACAGCATATAATACAATAAAGTGTTAGTTTAAATTAAGATTATAATAAATTACATTCATATAGCGCTTCTGAAGATTGACTCGTACAGTTAGGTCGAACATGTGAAGTCTGACAACAGACAAACCATACGGATGGCAAAAGAAATGGCAGAGAATCAGGACAGATGGGAGGTGTGGGCAAATAGGATATTTTTGAAGGTAGATAAAGATTCTGACTGCTGAACTTGTACAGGTAGCGAGTTCCAGAGGTGTGGAGCAAGTACGGGCGAAAACTTGATCACCAAAGTTTCGGGGGTTGGAAGCGGGAGTGGTGAGCACCCTAGGTGTTCAGGATCTTGTGTGGGAATAGGTTTGTAGGGTTGAAGAAGGTCAGACAGGAAGGAGCACGAATAGCATTGAGGGATATTAGATCTAAGCTATACTCAAAAACAACTGTAGAATAATAATAATAATCATAATAATACGCCTATAATTTCAGAACAATACGTAAAAAAATAAGTAGGCTCTACTCTCACAACCACTGTGGTTCTCCTCTAACCCGAAATAATGCCAAATGTACTGCTAACAGAAAAAGGAAAGCTAAAGCTGCATTCAGAAGTGATGACAGCCTTACAGATGATGACTAATTAGGCACACTAGTAAGTACAGCAGTTGGGACACAGCCTATATGAGCAGTCTCTTAATTTTTTTTTTTAAACTGCACAATATGCACAGAGCATATTACTTAGGGCAACCATGAACTTAAGACAAACTCTTAAAATTAGTGTAAAAAGTTAAAGCGACGACTTAAAATGAACAATAATATCGAATTACCCAAGGATGCCTGAAACAGTTAACGAAACAAACAAACAAAACGCTACAAACGCAAAACTAATATGCTTCCTAATAGGCTTCATTTGTGGGCCGAATCCCAAATGACGTTGTATTAAACACAGTGCACTTGTGTAGGACGTGTGATATACGACCATCCTTCCTTGGCTGTGCACATATTTGTTTTTAAATAGAGCGAATAATAGGTAATAGCACCGGTCTGCGTTCTGAAACGCAGCGACAGGATTTGTGATGACTAATTAGGCACACTATTAAGTAAGGATGTGTGCTGGTTGGGACGCAGCCTTTCGTAGCTCGTGCACTATATTCTTAAGACTGTACAATGTCTACTTATATCGCCTAACACGCAGCTACTTTAAAGCTAAAGCAGTATAAGAAGGTGTCTAATACTGGACACACCAGAATGCTGTATAACCAGTGAAATTGGCATTAGTCGTCTAGAACAGGGCTTAAATCTTTGTATGAAACATAGCTCTCAGTTTTTAAACAAGCTCCGGTAGCTAATCCGAAGTGTTCGTGAAGTCGGGACAAGATGTGTTGTTATAAGCCCGTTCAGAACTAAACGAGCTAAGATAGAAGGAACCTGCAGCAAGAGGTGAAGAAGCAGTGGAATAAACCAGATATCGTGGATAAAAGAGAAAGGCGGAAGGAGGTGACAGGTTGGAGGTGCATGTACAGACACAGAGGGAAAGACAGACAGAGAGCGCGAGGGGTGGAGACGATAATATGGGAGGGAGGGTACGCACCACTCATCCCGCATTAATAAAACCGGAGAGGAGTTGTTAACGCAAAAAAAGGCCGGACGCTGTGCAGGCAGAGGCAGGCTGAAGGCCCGGAGAAGGACGGCCTATTTTTCCCACGAATGGCTGCTGCTGCTGGTGTATCCAGACCGGAGCGCCGCGCCGAGCCGCTCAGAGACCCACCCGCCAGGAAGGGCGGTACCACCCGCGCCTGCAGATTTCCCCCCGCTAAAAGAGCGCACAAACACACGTTACCTTCCACACAGCACCTGCTGGCTCCTCCAAATCCGACCTGTGATTTTCTTATTTTGTCTCGATCTGAAATAAAAGGATATCCGACAAAACGCAAATCCAAGTTAACGCCGTCCTAGACCAAGCTCCACCCACTCGCATTTAAATATCAAGTCCAAACCGAAATGACGCGCTCTTTTCTCCGCTTCACTTTAACGCCTTTTCCTCTCCGCTTGTCACGCATTGACTTATTAATGCGATTTGATATAACGTCAATTAATTTTTTTTTCTCAGCACAACTGCATTTGCACTACACTAAAAAAAACTATGGCTTTGTGGGCGGTTGCTCTCCGCCCACATATTCAGATTATACTCTAACCGTCGGATGCGCGGGTTATTTATGGGAAATGTAGTTTTCGTAGGAGCAGCTCCAGACGCCCTATCCTGCTGTGTATATTACATGCTATTTTATTAAAAACTGCATAGACAGGAGGCGTTGTATTTACCCTACTACTGTGGCATACTATGTCGTATGTTTATTTATG
>JAUZST010045241.1:0-25875 GCA_034779995.1 Parotocinclus haroldoi
TGTGTGTGTGTGTGTGTGTGTGTGTGTGTGTGTGTGTGTGTGTGTGTGTGTGTGTGTGTGTGTGTGTGTGTGAGCTCTGCCATATCTCTTTAAACCCCAACAGCAGGCTTAAGCTACTAGAGGAGTAGATTACCAGTGGAGCAGTTCATCAGTAACAATTAATTTAGCTTCACCAAGACAGTCTGCACATGTTGGAACTTGGAGGTGTGAGTCTATATAGAGTGAGAGGGTAGACTGTGGTCTCTTGCCTTATGATATGAGTAAGATATTTTTAATTAGGAGTCACTAGCTAGCTGGCGTTCACTCTAAAACCACGACAGGTTTATTTCTTAGTGACCTGGTTCTGCTCGAAAACAGAAAGACAAATAATCCGTAGTAAGACTTCTAGGACTTTCAAACTGAGTTTAGGAAAGCTCAGACAATGACCAGCTTGGCCTCGGCATCTTGACCTCACCGATTATTTTTAAATGTATCGCAATCTGTACGTGGCTATGGAAAACACTGTAATGCCACAGCATACACAAATCATGAGGATGTTCCAAAAAGGGGCAGAAAGGGCTGCATTCCAAAACGATGGCACTTCAAATTCCTGGTGGTATCTAAATTACAAATCTGGACAATAACATTTCATCATTATTGCTAGAGTGGAATGCAGCAGGACTCAGGAGGAAGGCAGCAACAGCGTATACAATTATCTAAGGCACCCTGGGCTCTGCTGGTGTACTGCCAATCCAAAGAGACACCTCTGTGCCACACACACACACACACACACACACACACACACACACACACACACTAGATACAGCGCATGATGGTCAACTCCAGAAACACAGCAGGAACTCACTGTTTCTGGGCTTTGGTCCTCCTTGGCAAGGGTTGAGCTGGAGCCAAACTCAGAGAGCATTTGGTGAAGATAGTTATGCTACTATTTACAATGGATATACACAAAGAATGCAATTAGATAGCTTGCTTGCTTCACACAACACAGGTGTGCTGAGTATTACACAAGCCAAAGACCCTTATACACTGCTCACAATAGTGAGGTGATTTTTCCAAATAAATATGAAGATATAAAGAGGATCCCACAAGAACTGCTGGACAATCAGATCCTGTTCATGTCCCATCACTGTCAATGTGTTTTGGCACTCTTGGGTGACCGTACACCCTACTGACCAGTCAATGTGGGGGCACTTTCGTCCAGTTTGCATCTCATTTATGCAATCGAACAACTTTCTTTGACTTTTCATTACATTTTCTGATTATCATGCTTAATGAAATGAGATCAAATGCTTCGTTTTTCATTGTTCGCGTCACATTCATTATGAAATCTCCCCTCATTTTTGTAAGCAGTGGAAATTCTTCACATTCAAAGTGGCCAAAATGAGTGCCAGACGACGATTCGCCAAACCTAAAACTAAAACCTCAAAAAGAAAGTGACTCATTGCACAGTGAGTCTCTGAGCTCTTAAATACCTGACCAAACATAAATGCAAAGCAAAATCCAGTGGAATAAAACAGTGTGCAGTGCTGTAACTTCGCTGTGATCCCAGATCTACGTGTTCCTTTGTGGTGACGTACTTTATTAACTGCCAGTGAAATAGAAATGTGCCATAGTGGGATAAGTGTGTTTCGAAAGAAGCTCACTTTATAGCAAGGAGAGCAAAATCAGCTGGTTACACATTCTGTCAGAACATTTGGTGAACCTAGCGCTTCAGTCCGTTTGGGATTGGGGTTGTCCAGTTGCTCTGGAACTTTGGCTCAAACATGTTCAAACACTTTAGCAGGTACATTTTTGCCAACTTACAAAACAATCAGAATACACCCTTAAAGGTACGACAGTGGTCCTCGAGGTGCAATTATGTCGTTTCAAAGAGGTATGTAATTGAACCTTGCCACATTTATCTTCCACAGCTGAAAATCACAAAAGGTACAAAAGACTTACACTTGAGGGTAACACAAGGGTACAACTAAACCTACAGTTCTGTACATTTGTCTTGCTCTTATATTCTGGTATATAAGGTAAAAAGAGGTCAGACAGTTTGCCCAAGCAACCCAGGAATAAAACAAAGGAAACTGTCTGCTGGACCAAGACTCAGACACATGACCATATCAAGACCAAGCATGTTGCAAAACAGTCAACCACACAGACAGAAACCCTACTCTAACATTACAAGTCAGATTATAGATTGTAATTCTACAGTAGTTCAACTCAAATTGGTCTTTATTTTCACTGTTCAATGTGTTCATGGTGGCTGTCAAAAGAAGCTCGATCACGCAGGTCACTCAACAAAACTACAAACAAGATAAACACTGTCGAGACCCGCAGACACATCACCATATCAAGACTGAGCCTACAAGCAGGCACGGTGGGAAACCAGACCATCGCCGCCCTTTTCATGTCCTCGGTCCAGAGAGCACAGAGGCCCGTTCACAGGGTGTGTAAGGAGTGTGTGAGAACTGTAAACTGAGCCCCCGTAGGGACCCGCTGGGAAGGACCATTCCGGAGGGAATATTGAGCGGCGTTAGGGACTGAACAGGTATGGAAATGAGGGGTTTGTGGGGAAAAAGGAGAACAGGGTGAAAAGAAGCTAGTGGGAAATCACTGATTTTGTAGTTATGGAACGTGACATGGAGGCCTGGGGATCAGCGCAACTCAAACAGCCGCTGCATACCGACGGTGGCTTGTCACACTCGCCGGACACACACACGGACATTGCAACAGTGGCAGGATTCTTTCAGTGCTGAAGTTTTCAAATGCAAATTGGGGGTTTAGATACGCTACGTGACACAGACTTTCCCCTATTTTTACACTTTTGTTCGTTGACTATCCAAGAAAGACAGAGAGAGCAGCAACAATGATTTGTCCTCGCTGTTAGCTATTCAAATCCTCCTTTTGTCCTCTTTTCTTTTAAACAGAGAAGAGAAAAATATCACTTTCACTAGGAAGAGCGGATCAGGTAGACAACCTTATAACTCATATTCCAAGCGTACAACTAAGCACAAATAATAGCCCATTGAAGAGAAGGATATTCAAAGCACATGAAAGCACATGGCCAGGTTTTTACTTTTTTTTGAGAACAGATGACTACTTTGGTATTTAAAAAAAAAAGATGTCTAGCTCCTTGTGGATATGGAATGCATGCATATTTTGAATTAACATTCTCCACGAGAGGGGCTGATTTTTTTCTTATTTGGATGTAGAATCAGAGCTAACCCTACAAAACAAACCTGGCTATGAGCCAAGCTTTTATATACAATGTAACACCATCATGCCACGTGGTGTTAATGACTTGCCAGACTATATAGTCCAGTCTATTGTCATATCAACACTATGATACTGCAATGCTCTTCTGGCTGGTCTTCCAGTCTGTACAATTACAGCCCTGCAACTCATTCAGATGCAGCAATTCATCTGGTTTTCTCCTGCCACTCCACTGATGCCTTCACTTCACTGTCTCCCTGTAGCTGCCTGCATCAGATACCAAACCCTGATGCTTGCCTACAAAGCCATGGAATAGCACCAACTTATTAAAGGTTTTTTAATAAAATCATGCTTGAACCCTCAGAGACACAAGCTTGGCTGGACTGGATCCTCCACATAAGTAGAAGGTGGACAAGCACGAAGACTCTTCTCTGTCCTGGTGTCCAAGTGGTGGAATGAACTTCCACTAAATGCCCGAGTGGCTGAGTCTCTAAGTTCTCTGAGTTCAAGCTGTGACTAAAAACTAACCTCTTCACTCAACCCTTAGGTGAAGAACCTGAAAAAAACCTTTGCTTGTGTGTTTGTTGATTTTACCTACATCAGATCCTAGCTGGTTCAGGTTGGATTGTGTTCTTAGGCTTTTGCTTATTTGTACTAGCATGAGGTTTTGTCTACTAGGAAGAACACAAAGCGCTTTTGTAAGTCACTCTGGAGAAGGGCGTCTGCTAAATTCTGTAAATGTAAATTGTTACTAATTTATACCATTTTAAACATTACCACAGTTTACAGATATTGCTAGACAAACACAGATAAACAAAAAGTGCCTGACACTGGACTGCTATGCCAGGTTTTGTTCCGTGTGCAAGGAAGGTACTTCGCACAGTATTTATCAGTGTGTGAGTGTTCAGCGCAGGACATTGTGCATATTGTTGTTTTAGATGGTTCCTCAAGTCGCCAGAACTGCACTTAATCATCTGTAGAATGCAGGAGCCATTTAATTGTTATTGAGTATTGTTCATGTGGAAAAACCTCTACCTACAACTGCTAACTTTTGATTGTATTTTTCATAAGGTTCTTGAAGCACGGCGCAGCTCCACATAGTGCTATGAATCATCTGAAGAACCCTGGGAAACCATTTTCAGATTGTGCATCTTTAAGAGAGGCGTGCACGTACAAAAATCTCAAGCAGATGGAACCAAGAACGAAACTTCTCTGTCTACAACTGTTAACCCTTCAGAGGACCTTTAAGAAACCATTTTCCCCCAAGTATGTATCTTTCTGAGGGTTCTTCAAGTAGAGACCACTTAGCATGGATCTGTTAATTATCGGAAGAACCACTAAGGAACGACTTTCTCAATGTATATCCCTTTCAGGGGGTCCTTCAAGCTCAAATTGAAAGGTTTACCTTGAAAGGCTAATCATCTAAAGAACCCTGGAGTAACCGAGCAAGTATAATAGTCACTGTTTAATGAAAACTGAAACATCCAAACGATGTTTGCCATCCAAGGGACCCTCAGTCAACATTTTTACCTTTTGAATGTGTTGTAGCAAGCAGCTACAACTTTTTGGCTATCCAACCAAAAAGTTGAGGAAGCCTTTTTAAAACGAGAATCTTTCAGCCAGCCCTCCAAGAACAAAACTGCATCTACATATACATATACATATATAACTGTTAACGAACTGAAAAACCACCGAGGAACGAACCGTCAAGTAGAATTTGAGTTATGTTAAAATCTTGATCATCTGAAGAACCAGTGAGGAACAAATTTAGCATATTGATCACTGTTTAATGATATTTAAGTGGTACTCAAGTAGAAATGACTACTTGATCATTTTTAGCCATCCAATGGACTTTCCAGGTATGCATATTAAAGGCAGTAAGCTCGTTTTATTTCCAAATTCTGCATGAATGACTTCATCTGATAAACCAGTGAGGATGAAGAAACAGTTACAAGTTTAATGAACAAACCCTAACATAAATGTGAAGTTTGCTTTGTGTTCTAGGCAGGCTAATATGCTACTCTAAGCTCTAGTCAGAAAATGTTCAATCTTTCCAATATGCTTTTCTCTCCAGGACTTTCTGTCAGGAATGCTGAAACCCTTCTACAAGTCTTCAGAAACTATGACGAACTGTGGCGTTTACGGTCCTGTCAGGACGCCCGTAGTCTTCAGTTCCTCACAGACCCAGCGAGCGAGCGCGCGCTCCTGTCGCGTGCGCCCCCGTTTCAAAACGTTTAAAGCCCATAAAATACCTGCTGCACCTACTCCCTGTAGCTTCATCTCCCCCGGTCCTTTCCACCGAAAACAGCCGGCGCGAGAGCTACATTAAAAGAGCGTGCGAGCTCGGGCTTGATTGAAACGCGCTGGCTGAAACCCTTTAAGTTGCCGGAGCCGTAAAACCGCAAAAACCCCCTTTTCCCTCCCGCTCTGGCACCAGTTTCAAAGGCTGCAGTTTAGTGCACGGAGAGTCCCGAGCTGTTTTTCCTCCTCGACATGCCCAAAAGTTTTCCGAAAAAAAAAAAAGTGTTTTACGAGTTTGGGGAGTCGCGCGTCACGGAAATGCAGAAGCAGGTAGTTAAAGATTAGTCCGAGCTAAAGCGCGTTTGGATGCAACCTGATTTCAGCAGACATCTGATCGTCTGGGTGAGCATCTAGAAAATCGGATGGATTCTTCTTCTTTATTTATTTTTTAAAGAAAAACGTAGGTAGCTCGAGAATAAATACATTAATAATACACTAACTATTAATAATAGCGATTTTTAAAAAAAAAAAAAAAAAAAAAGAAGCTGCTTTTAATTAGCAATGTAAACCAAAAGTGCCCTTTCAAATTTAACCCCGCGTGTTAACCATACTACTTATGAGTAAATGTGGGAGAAAGTCACTTAGGTGCAAGTTTTTAACCTTGAAGTCTCAAACAAGTCCCAATTTACTGTGGTAGCAATTAAGTATCTAACCCAAATCAAGTCCCGGCTGTAAGTCAAGCAGGTCTCAGGTCAAGTCATACGAGATTATGAAGCTCTAACTACAGTCTCCATGGTTAAATCAGTCAAAGGACAGTGGTCATATAGATTTGCATTTTCTGACCGATGTCCCCCTGACTGTAGCCTAATCACAAGTGACATCAAATATATAAAGATCTTCGCATTCCACTGTTAAACTTATCTTTTTGACTTAATCCACAAACAATTGAAATTATGGATATACCTAATTCAATGCATGGTATACAGCCTATAGTGCAGCCTATAATAACATCAGAATAAAGACGGCACGTGCAGCATCACCAAAAGACGGACGCATAAAGCACGCGCAAATGCAAACTTGCTGAACTAGATCGCATGTAATACTACGACTTTACCTTGGACTCTTTTTCTGGTTCCACAAGAACTCTTCAAACTGCCTCCTGGAGCTAAGTGGTGCTTTTCGGTCCCTCCAGCGGTGCAAATGTTCAACTTTTAGGGCACATCACACGCAACTGAAGCAGTCTCGAACCCGTTGCTGCTTAACCCGTTTTAAACAGGAGCATAAAGTTTGTCCTTGATGATAGATTCCTCCAGACTGACTCCGTGCGCGGGATGCAGTGCGATGTGACGCGTTCTGCTCGCAGGTCTGATGAGTTTCAGCTCTCTCCAAACTAGTGAGTGAGTGAGAGAGAGACGGAGCGCAGGGTTATCCTGAGGATTTTTTTTTTGGCACTCTGTGCCTCCCCCCTGCAGTGGCGCGCTTGCTATTGAAACTGAAGAGAGAGTGGAGAGCAAAAGCGACTGCCCTGAGCCTGCCCACTTCACTCCTCCTCATCTTCATCTTTTATCAAGCGTCTGCGTAATTATTTGACTCGGTGTGATATGTGATGAGTGCTGAAGTTCTGATAAGCAGCCTAGGTCAGGAGAGTTCAATTTAAATAAAAACACCTAGAACCCCTAAAAAACATCCCCAAAAACACCTATGCCTAGAATGGTTGACCATTGTTGACCTTCTCATGGCTCCATCTCACGTCTCGATCTTTTAGAGAATTATTTTAATTGACAGTGTTGCTCCGCTGCAGTTTTGAAATCGTTCTCCAAAATGTGTAGCTTCTGGAAGGTCCTTTATGTAAAAACCGGCTTTACCTAGAACTGTGAATTATCCAAAGAACACTTGACCAACCCTTCTTCCAAGTGTCGGTCCAAAAATTCCTCAAGAAGAACCAGCTTTACCTAAAACTGACCTGCTGTACCTGAAACTATTAATCATCCAAAGAAGCATTCACAAACCTTTCTTCCAAGTGCGAAACTGTTAATCGCTGCTAATCTTCGAGAAGAACCAGCTCAACCTACAACCGACTCTTGACCAACCTTTCCTCCCAGTGTGAATCCTAAGTTCTTTTAATAGAAACCTGCACTTGTTCATTCTGCTTGTCCCATGAAGAATCAATTGTTCTAAGCATGTATCAGTTGGTTTGTTCTTGAATTAGAACCAGTTCAACTGGCGGAGCTCTTTGACTGGTTCGAGCATCATATACAAGCACCATTGACTGTATATGAGGAAGCAGAAACCAGAGTCCCTACCATCCCTTACACTATGCCATGTGTCCTCTGGGACTACCCCATGTCCCTGACTAGATCGTGCGGGTATAAATGTGAGAAAAAGTATCTTTCGTAACTTATTGTTTTTAAGTACATGCAACTACCTAGAGCTGTAAATCACACAGAGAAATGTTAAGGAGTCGTTTTTTCTAAGTGTTTGTCTTTCAAAAGCTCTTCAAGTAGAAACAGGTCCACCAGCAACATTTGAGAATCCATTGTCTGAGTGTGTAGGTTTCAGACGGTTCTTCAATTACAAACAGCTCCATTATTCTTTACATTCTGGCTGCTGTCAGTGGAGTCTGCGCTTAAGATGAGGACAAGAAGATCTACAGTATTTTGTGCTTGGCTGACAAAATTAATGACTATACCTTTAAAATCGCTAATGATACCTTTTATTGTCTTTTTCTTACTTTCATGTCTTTAGGACTTTCTCAGCTGTCAATCGAGCTTAATGTAGCCAAAACACGAACGGGATCCACTGCTCTTTTGTGCTTGAACCTGAGATGAGCGACAACCTAGAAAACCTGTAATCTAGATTAGTCAGCATTTTTCCTCTGCACTCACTTCTCTAATAGACTGTGTTTTTCTTATGTATGGGGATTATGTAAGGGGATGCCTAACAAACTTCGGGAAGCTGTTTACTGTAAATGGAAGAGCGAGGGCTTTTTTTTTCTCAAAAGCAGCTTATATGTGACAGACAAAATCCCAGAGAGCTTTACGTTATTTACGTAAACAGAAAGGCATTTTCTTAAGGGGTAAGGCTTTAAAAAATTATTCATATCTGGGTCAAAAATACTGACGTTTTTAAAATGAACGATTGCAATGAAGGGTTAGGAATCCACTTTTATACTTCACGTAGTGCGCCTACATAGGGTGTAGGGAGTCGTTTGGAATTGCGCCATTGACGGGGCCTCTGCATGTGAATAAGAAAGTCAATTAGGGCCAAGGAAGAGACAGAGGACAAGAAAATTCCCACGTCTTCTTCAATCACTCTTTGTCCCTCTCATTTGTCTGTCAGCACTTTTATTTGACGGCTTTCTCCACAAACAACTGTTTGTCTTGCTGAGGCCTTGTTTGGGGAAGTTTTATTTTCTCTGTTTACCCCAGAGCCCGTAGATAGGACAGTAATCATGTTTGCGCTTTAAATCCGACTTTTTTAGTAGCATACTATGTTTAAACAAGAAAATGGAACCTACCACACTTGGAGTAGAGTGCTAAATGTAAATGCTGAGTTTAGTTGGGGTTTACACAGCATGTGTAAAACCCCCAGTCTTGACTGGTTCAGGCTTACATATAATAACATAAGGAACAAATATTTGGGTAAGATTTTAGCACCTGTCTCAGAGCACTCAGCTGTTAATGGCATTTTTCACAAAGACCTTGTTCTATAGGTGCATAAAACCCCCAGTGGCACTATTTTGGATGTAGCCCCGTTGTAACCAAGGGAAAGTAAATATTTACCATAGATAAAGCCCCACTAGACCAAACCCTGCCCCCAACGGGACGTAATTATGTCTGTATTTATGACGTTTTGAGACCATAGATTCTTCAAGACCCGTCAGAGCCCTTATAGTAGTCAACTCGTTTATGGCTGTCATTACATAAAACATTGTCTAATTAACTTGTCCTTTTGTGAATGTACTGATTTATTAACGCTAGGAGAATGATAATTAAAGTTTTTTTTTATTTATGGCATTTCAGCGTTCGGTCCGTGCTTGAATTAAGTACAACATCGCCATCTAGCGGTTTTATTGTGCAAATTTAATCTGGATAGCAGAAACTGGTTTTGTTGGTTTAAGTTTGATGAGTATCCAGTGTGTTTGTTTTGTATTAGGACGTTAAACGTGCCATGTTTCCAAGTGGACTTTCCAAGGTGTAATCCAGATTTAAAACCGACTGTTAATTTATTATATAAAAGCATTCTTTCTTCCATTTTCTACGCCCATTGTACCCATCTCAAATCTGTGTGACTTTCTTATAGTTCTGTCATTAATTTCCAAATGTAGCCAAAACACAAACGGGATCCACTGTTCTTTTGTGCTTGAACCCGTGAGGAACGACAACCTGTTGTCTAGATTAGTCAGCATTTTTCCTCTGCGCTCACTGCTCTTATAAAGTGTATTTTTACAGTGTGTATGGGGATTATGTAAGGGGATGCCACACTAACTTCTGGAAGATGTTTACTGGAAATGGAAGAGCAAGGATTTTTTTTTCAGCCGCAGGTTACGTGACATTTTGAATCCCAGAAAGCCTTTTATTATTTCTGTAAATATTATGTAAAGATGGGGCTTAAATTAAGTAATCAAATCAAGTTGAACTTGTATATCGAAAAATACTGACTGACAATTTATTAAACAAAAGCATTCTTTCATCCATTTTCCATGCCCCTTCCACTTTTCTATAGCACTTTCATCAGTTGCACACAATTTTAGAAACTGGTCAAATTTAGCAAGTGCTATTTTTTTATAATTTGACTAAGTTTTGGTTGAAACATAAGATTCACTGATTTCGTAGTTGAGCTTACTCATCTTCCCGCTCAGGCTCTGCCAAAACTGGACTGCTTTTACAATCCTGCTGTGAGGTCTGACAACAGGAATATATGACCCTGCGCCCCTACTAGAAACATCCATCACTGGTCTTCTGACAGCCCTGTGTTCCTCTAACTGTCAATCCAATGGTGAAAGATTGTAAAGAAAACATCAGTCCAGAAGCACTTCTCGGTATGGACGAATCCTTTTAAGACAGATTCTGCTTGTTGGTTAGCTTCAGTACTCTGTGCCGTCACTTATTTCGTGGCATATTTAGCCCCACCACCACCACCACCACCACCCCGATCTGGATTCTACACTCTGGATTCCTCTGACTTTCCAATGACATGCATAGATTAATTGATCTCTCATAATTGCCCCAGTCTAGTATTTTTATGACCTTGCTTCTGTTGTGAATAGCCACCAGTTCTGTGATTTTATGCTCTGAAATTATAGCATAACAAATAATAAACATTTCATATTATGTACATGTCATGTACATGAGGAACACCAAGTCAGGCCAACCCCTTGGTGTGAGGAACTTGGAAGCCCCTGGAAAGGTGAAAGCTCAGGAACACAAACAAAAGTGGAACAAGAACCGACAGTGAGACTTCTTGATCAATACAAAACCCTGGTGAAGGTGAAGAACCTTGGTGCTGTGCTGAGAACAAAGCTTGACTCCTTAATGTTGTGCTTTAACAAATTACACCTGTTGTAGGGCACCTTTAGGATAGCTATACCCACTCCAGGTTAACTCCTCTTTGACTCTCAGCCTTTGGTTGTTCTCTGGAGAGGAAAAAGGCCGCTTTGACGAACACAGATGCATCTTTGTGTTGGGTGGTTTGTCTAGTCTAATTGGCACTGAGGACAGTGAAGAGCTGATATCTTATCTGAGTGTAATGGAATGTGGAAAAAGCTTCTCACACCACTTGAGTGATAACAGAGACAGCTGGGCTTTGGAGCTAGTGTTACCTATCACAAACACTCGCACATAATTCTCCATCTGCGTCTGGCTTTCACCCACACACACACTTGGTAAGCATATGTCTGGGGGACTTTACACACTGACATACAGACTACGGTAGCTTACTAATGCAACACATAACCCTAACCATAAACCTAACCTTAACCTCTGTACCCTAAAGCAATTCTTTGTCTCTTCTGGATTTCTTATTAAGACCAACAAACACACACACATACACACACACATACATACAGAGAGAGAGAGAGAGAGAGAGAGAGAGAGAGAGAGAGAGAGAGAGAGAGAGAGAGAGAGAGAGAGAGAGAGAGAGACAGACAGACAGAGAGAGAGAGAGAGAGAGAGAGAGAGAGAGAGAGAGAGAGAGAGAGAGAGAGAGAGAGAGAGAGTTTTACATTAACATATTTTTACGGTGACAACCAATTGGTTATGGTACTGGACTATGGACTAAACAGTCCACTTCATGTTCCACCTCCACCAATCTAACAATGTTGTGTTCTTGAGCAAGATCCTTAACTCAACACTGCTGGGATTTTAACATTTGTGATTGCTAGTAATTACAAATGTTTTTGTCAGTTGTAAGTCTCTCTGGATAAGGGCGTCTTCTAAATGGCTAGATGTAGATGTGCATGTCTGTCCCACTGTTAAATTGGGGACAATCCATTGACATAATGATGACTGTAGCTAATTAATAGTACACCTACCCCTAACCCTAACCTTAGCCTCAGTAAAAGCAAATATTTTGACTCTTTTGGTTTTCAAAAGAAAGTTGCCATTTCTGTAAAAAAAAAAATAATAATAAAATAAAATAACAATGTTTGTCGACAGCATTTTCTGTCCCTGATGTGCTGGTGTGCACTCTGAAATTTTACCTATATGGAATGCCAGTCCTGAACGACAGGATGCTCATCTCACTGGCTCAAACCATCTAATCATTAACTCCTTCCACTCCATCGCCATGACAACCTGGCCTTCTGTAAACAGCCTGCATGATGTTTATGGTTTCCTCTTCCTGCTCTTTTCAGCTTATGGCCAACAATGGACACAGTGCATGACCTCTGACTTTCACCTCCATTTCCCCATGCACTGGGTGCTTTACTATCTGAATCCCAACATACACGCCAACATATGGACACATTTGTCTGTATCTGTTAAAAAAAAAGTGTTGAATATAGGGAAAGTTAAAAAAAAGCAGTCACTTACAATTATGATTTAAAAAAAGTAATCCCCACCCCCAACCCAAGGTTCTTCTCTGGTGAGGTTAAAGCATTATTTCACTGTCAGAAAATATCTTGGTGCACAAACATGGGCTTGAGGGTCCCAGGAACCCTATCTAGCAATGATCTTTGGCTAGCTGTGCATGAGATGGCATAACTCACTAAACAGAGCCGGGTTTAGCATCGGTACTGCCAGGTTTAAAAATGTTCCGAAAACATTCAGATGGTCTCATAATAAATTGTTCGTTTGTGTGGTTAGCTATGGTCAGTTGTGACATAAAATCTTTTGTGTTTCTCTTTAATTAGCCAGTCACCTTGGTAGTCATTGGGTTTTTTTTTTACTAGTTGCTTAGCATTCGCAAATTCTACACACATTCTTCAGCACATACATGTTCCGCCTTCAGGTAATGGCAGTAAGCCACTAAAGCCTTGGAGGCTAACATAAACATTTGCTCTCCCACACAGAGATAACATTGCTCTGGTGTCTGTTGACATGAGCGGCGCTTACGCTAGGTCTATTGGGATAAAAAAAGAAGACCCGGAGAGGGGGAAACTTAAGTGCTAGATGTCTGAACTGAGTCCAGATGAAAGGGATGAGGATGAGCACCATGCCAGTATCTGACTTCATTCAATTATCCTGTAAGAGCACAGTGAGGTGGAGTTCAATTTCATCTCGTTATCCAGTCAGGCTGTCGCATACCAGTGATGAAAGAGCCAGACTGCAGGCTATAAGTCATGCAAACTTCATTTGTAAACATACACACACTCAGGTATATATATATATATGTATATATGTGTATTTCATAAAGCACATTGCAATGTTCAGGCAAAGTTTCTGATAAGGACCATATACTGTTTCATCATAAACATTACCATGTGACATCAATACCCCCAAACTCAGGCCAAGTGTGTATGTACAAAGACAAAATAAGCTGGATTTCTGAATCTAAACACTCTTAGATGTGGTCCATCATACAGCCAGAACATCTGAGAGCAGAGGCCCTTCATGTTCATGGTGGCATCTGTGGAAAGACTCACTGCGAAGAACATGAAAGAGAGATAGACACAAGGGTTCGGAAAAAAATGTAAAATTCAAGATAATATAATAAGTGTATGAGAGGCAAATTATGGCTTTTTTGGACATTTAAGAAGTAATAAAATCAGCAACAGTTTGGGGACTCGTGGTCAAAGTGGCGTACCTATATTGCTGATTTTCTAAATAAATACTACACAAAACACGCAGGTCACTCAGGTGGACCATTAGCAGTGGTCTAATATGCTATCCCAGTGTAGAGAAGGGCATCACCCATATACAATTTGACTGTGCCTAAGGAATTAGTGTATTCCATTCATTTGAAGGGGTCCATGTGAGTTATGCTTGAGCCAAACTTGGTTTCTTGCCCAGAGATTCCACTTTCTAGGTTAGGCTCTGGACCGTCCATTAGCCTGAAATGCGTGGTAACACCATGCTTCCTTGAACCAAATCAGAATTTTTGATGGTAAAAATACGAATGAATTTAGCAAGAAGGACAAAGCGCTCTTCCACTTTACCTTGACGTATTCTCAATAGAAAGTCTGGGAAATGAACCTGAAAATGGACTTGAGTTTCACACTCAGTCAATCCATCTGGTCTTTGCCATGGAAGACAAATATGAAGCGAGGACTTATTGGTTATTACTTTCTTCCTAAACTTTATAGTATTCTTCCTGAGCTTTATACAAGTGCTCATATCTTACACTCGCAAAAGGAACTCTTCTAGGGTGACGCAAGCCCGACTGCCTATTATCCCTTCAGTTTTATATGTACAATTGATTTTATAACGACCGCTCTTGTTATCAGGTTTACAACTTCATGCATGAGAGAGTTTGTGGTAAAGCACAATGCACTATATGCTTGTGTAGAAAACAGGAAGACGGTTTATGTAAAGTGGAAACCAACATGTTGCATAAGGAAGAATGACCTGGCATGAGTCTGGGATTTTTATGTATTTTAGACCTCAAAAATCCCAGCGAGATGTTCAGATTTTATGAGATGTGGGGTTTTCATTGGAAGCAATGCAACATGGTTCATCATTTTTTGTTCTGAAAGTGCATACACACAATAAAAAAGGCCTCAGAGAGGTCCAACAACAACATCCCTGACTGAACTAACATGCAGACATAGGCGAACAAGTGCATGAGGAATGGGAATGTTGTAATGCTACAGAGACATGTGATGTCTTTATTGAGGCTGTTCCACAAATCGAGCTTATAATCAATAACGGGCTGCTTGGATGTGCAAATGGACAAGATAGTCTTAATCGCATTCTTACTCGTTATTCGAAAAAGGGGTAGGTTCAAACCAGAAAACAATAGAGGTGCAGTTTGAAGTAGAAACAAGACCTAGAAAAGAATGGGCAACATAATTACAAGACAAGAGAGAAGCAAAACAATGTAAATGTACTTTGATGTATACACAACAACACAAACCTGTTTAATACACTAACCTATCACCAAAAGAGAATAAAGGGTAGGTTCCTGACTCTCAGTGGAGCTCTGGTCTTGTTGCCACATCACACACGGAAGTAATACGACTGGAAACTTTACAGGTTTATAATTTTGAAAATTATTTCCACTAGTTACACGTAGCTAATTTTGGGACTGTTTCCTAAGTGGTCAAACATCTGCCTTTTTGCCGCCTGACAGTACTCAAGAGGATTTGTGGACCAGCATGAGAGTAATCTGTTAATTATACTGTATAATTACTTTAGGTTTTGTTATGAATGCCTATGATTGGCGGGCGGGAAAAGGGGGAGGTGTTCGGGGTGAGTCAAAAGCCACAGGACACAAGGCACAGTAGACTGGCCAATCGAGGACTCTCCAGCCAATGCTTCCAATGCTTCCATCCACAAACCTGGCCAATGTCTGAGCTACACCATGGAATTCAAATCTGCCACACGGTTAGTGTTTAAACTATCTGGTGTAGTTCCTCTCTGTGTGTGCATTTACACTTTCACATGGCTGCTCCTTCCCCTGCTGCTTGTTAGGTTCTGGGACAATTTACTGAATGCTTAACGAGGTTTTCCAAAACCTGATGTGCCTCACTGTGATGCTGCCATATTAGAATTATTGTCTATTCCTAAACGTACTGCTGGTTGTCCCTCCCAAATGAGTAAATAATAGTTTTTGTTTATGAATTCCGCCTTAATTGGTTTATGGAAAAGCTCCCAAACTGAACTAGACCACCAAAAAGCGCGCTCACACCGCCCTCTAGTGCTGCCCATGAGAAATGCACATTACTTTTCTAATAACTACAATAGGGTTTGTTTGCAAAACTCTATATGAGAAATGCTTTTGTTGTTGCATCGATTTCTTTAATATAGTATTAAAACAGCATTTTGTGTAATGATGTATGTGTGGACCTGTGGTAGCCTAGAGGTTAAGGTTAAGGTACTGGACTATGGACCTGATGGTCTGGGGTTCAAATCCCGCCTCTGCCAAGCTGCCACAGTTGGGTCCTTAAGCAAGGCCCTTAAGCAAGGCCATTGCTTGGATTGGAAGACTATATGAGTTGTAAGTCGCTTTGGATGAGGGTGTCTGCTAAAAATGTTGTTTGTTGTATTTAATGTCAGGTGTATCTTTCATTCCATTCTCTGTTTCTAAAATAAAGGCAACACCAAAGCCATGTAGTTTCAATGCAGTGTCTGTGTAACTAAACTAAACACAACTGGATGATGCAAGGTCACCAGCCAAAATCTTGCTCAGGGCACCACATGGGTCAGGACTGACTCTGATGGCAGGAGACGAATTCAGTTCACAGAATGCGTTGTGACTGAAGTGGTGTGGTGTCCATATCATGGGTGTGTGTCGGCTTTATAAACCCTTATTACTGCGACGTGCACAGCTACAGACATGGCATAAAACGACACCTACAAAGCACATTCCATATAAGAGTGTTTGTAAACTGTGCTTCGATTAGCTGTACTATAATACGCTGCTCAGAAAAATAGAGAACATGTCATTATGGGAGATTTCATTTTTAAGTATCCTCTCATTTTTGGAAGCAGTATATACACAGGCTAAGCAATAATAACTTATGTAGTACCTTACCTTACCAGCAGAGGGAGACAAAACACTAATAATAGTACAGAGAAAGGGCTAAATGCAACTTTTAGACTTGACCTACTGAAGCTTACAGTCATTTGTAGGGTTCATTACTCGAATAAAACCGAACTGAATTCTATAGAACGTAATAATACACCTGTGGCCTAAACTAAACTAAACACTTTTAATCTTTATTTGGGACAAGTTATTTGTCTCAGCTTTGATGAAAGATTGGAGCTCTAAGCCAATAACTGGGAGCAGACCAAAATATGTTCTTTATAAACCTGGACTTACCAGGGGCATTTTAAAAAAAAACGCCAACCTTGTGTAGTTTTTTCTTCTAACAGCGTCGAGTGTGTACTAAAATGGTGTGATCGAGTAAAATCATCAAGTGAAAGGGCATCCTGTGGACGTAAGCTAACTTGTCAACTGAAGGTTCAGAAGAGAATGTCAACGTGTTCTGACGAACAGGCCAAGTAAATTACACTCAGTTACCATGCTGGTGCTCCGATTAATGCGTCTGAATTAAGTCCTCTTTCCTTACAGATAGCCTGTAACAGCAAACAGTCGGTTTGGGTGCAATTATTGTCTAAAAGAAACAGAAAGGCAAGACTCCAGTGGGCAAAAAGATCAAAAATGGGATCACCCAGCAATGGGAAAAAAACATCACATGATCAAAATAATCTAGATTTCGGTTACTGATTCGGAAATATGAATGTTTAATAGCCATAAACATGGCTAGAGAGAGAGAGAGAGAGAGAGAGAGAGAGAGAGCAACCATACATAATTCACACTTAAAGGCTTTGGTTACTCTACATTATTCAGAGCAAGATACTCACTCATTTTTCTTTACATATAGCGATGGAGCTACAGCTGCAGCTACACTTGTGCGTATTTAATGAAGCTGCCAGTTGAGGCCTTCATTTCTCAAAACAAGAAGAAAGTTTGTGGCCGATTATCAAACCCGCAATAGCTTAAGACATTCAACTAATCTAAAAAAGGCCAGTTTTATTGCTTCATTGATCAGCAAACAGTTTTCAGATGTGCTTACGACAGCGTCTTCTAATGACTAATTAGCTTTGTATAGTGAAAAAGTTGAATTAGAAAACATGATCAGTTATCCCGAATGAATAATAAGTGATATATTTATGGTGGAACAGAAGCAGGTCAAACTGGAACAGAGTGCCCCCACATTGACTGTTCAGTAGGGTGTACGGTCACCCAAGAGTGTCAAAACACACTGACAGTGATGGACAGGATCAGATTGTCCAGTTCTTATGGGTTCCTCTTTATATTCATTTTGAAATATTCCTTATCTAGCATAGTTCTTTAGAAATCTTTTTTGTGAACACTAAATAATTTTAGAACAGCTCCACAGTTGCTCCATGAATGGCAATTACATTACCTCATCTACAGGGATCTGTAAGGAAGGACTCCCGAAACTTTGTGTGTTTGAAACAAAAGGACGAATGACCTAAATTAGGCTGTTTTTATCATGGCATGCAACCAAGAATGGGGCGACTGCGTTTCCTGGTAATTGTTTATCTCTGTTTTTGGTGCAACCAAAAAGCTTGTCTCTTTGCACCTGCTCACAGCCGGCCTACAGATGGAGCTTGTAGACACTTGTTAGCCTTTGACCTCCATCTGCAATAAGGGTATAAGGGCGCCTAATTTTGTCTAATTTTGCATTGTTAGGCAAAATTAGGCACAAAATGACTATTTAGGGTTATTTAATATGAGTAATGTTGAAAGGGTTGTGTGATGCGCATGCAGTTATTACATGGATGAGGTAGAAGGTTGCTACCAAGTTATAGACAGAGATATCTAACTTGGTGAGAGGCCTCAATAACGAGGCAGCTTGATTCTGACCAGTAACGTAAAAGTTTACTGCGTCGTCCATGATCATTACCAGTAAATGACGACAATGAAATGGCCGCTAATGATAATAAGAGAGGTTGCAGATGAGGCTGTTGATCACAGATTTCTCATCCTGTTCCACGTCGCTTATGCCCATCTTGACTGAGAGGTTCATTATCTGCTGGGACCTCTGACCTACCCTCCCGTCCTGCTTCTTCAGTAGTCCTCTTCTCGTTTACACCTCCCTCCCTCTCCCTGCCACTACACAACTTCATCCATCCCCCATGTCAAACTGCTCCAGTGTGACCCACTATAATGAGTATAACACTCATAAAAAGATAGAGAAAGCCTTGATGACATCAGACAACAATATGTACTATATTTACAGATAGGTGGCAAATTAACGGAACAACAGTAAAATATCTGTATATGTTTTGTCACCACTTGACTAAGGACATCCTCCAACACTTGGTGAAATCTTCCATTATGGTAATCAAGTGAATATTCAATAACATCTTTATACGGTGTTGCAGCAACCCTTTATTCTAAAAGCCAATCTACTGTACCAAACTATGTGTGTGTGTGTGTGTGTGTGTGTGTGTGTGTGTGTGTGTGTGTGTGTGTGTGTGTGTGTGTGTGTGTGTGTGTATTAGTGCTTTTCCCCAGGAAATGTATAGGTCCTGGTACCAGAGTCACGGTTGAATCAATTTGAACTACTAACATAACAGGATGTGGCCGTTCCTCAGCCAGGAAGCTGAAGTCGACACACAGGGTTGACTATGGTTTACATGGTCAAGTTTTACATTTGAGGCCTTTCGTTGTTCAGAGTTCACGGGCCTACTGCTATTGGGCCTGGGTTCAAGTCAAAGCGGAGCTTTCTGGAGAGCTACAGGCACAGTTGACTGTTCCCAGGAAAAATCTACTGCTGTATTTGACAGTAGAACCACGAAGCAGCCAAAGTACCAACAAAATCCATAGCAGAACTGTGAAATAATTTATGGTCAGTTCATAGTTAACCAGGTTTTCAATTGTACTTTGAAATCTGACAGTAGAACCATGAAGTGGCCAATTTACTGTCAAAAATACACAGTGGAACTGTGGCCTTTATGGTCAAACTGAGTAAAGTCACTTTAAAACTGTCAAGCAAGTTAGTTTTACCGTGAAATCTCACAGTACATTTTTTCCTGGGCTGCCGAAACAAACTGTCAAATTGACTACAATGGGCACCCTTTGTTCCTCAAGGATAAGCACCAGAGCACCCGTACCCTGAAAAAACATAAAGTGAAAAGAAACTCACCTCACCTAGTGCTAACAGTGGAACTGTATTAGAAAGAATGTCACATTCATAGGAAATGTACGGGATTTGATTATCTGAGAAGTTTGCAAAGCTTTGGTTTTTCAAGTTACAACTGTTTTACACTTCAGTGAGAGGTGATGTCTCCTGACATCACAGGTTCACACTTCCAGAGCTGTGGCCTTTCTGAGCTGGGAACGAGCCAAGGTTGTCATCTGAGAACCGTCTCTTTTGCAGTGTGAAGGCATGGCCAGGTTTTAGATTACTTCTGATAACAGCTTGCACGTCTCTAACATGTAATGGAATGAATTAGTAGCATTGAAACATTTTTGTTCCGGGTTAATCACTATTGTGTTTATTGTACATTCTCAAAAGTAATAAATGCATTCTGTTAAAGCGTATGATGTCTACTTGTACTGCTACGCATTAAGTCACAGTAGCACGATAAAATGGGGCCAAATTCCCAAATCACAAGCAGGATTAAAATAGTAGCAACACTGTAATAAGCTCCTGTAAAAACACTTGTAATAACACAGTAATAAATCACTGTTTGAAAACCTTGCAGTTTTCAGTCACAAATGAATGAAATTATTCAAAATTATTATTATTATTATTATTATTATTATTATTATTATTATTATTATTCTGGAAACTTTGACTGGCATGTTACTGGTTCCATTTTTATTATTTCTGCTGGACTGTAAATTATAAATATGTTTACTAGGGACATAATAGCGTTGTTTGTGTGTGTGTGTGTGTGTTTCTTGTGGCAGAATGTGTCTGACTTGATCTTCCACTTCTATTGTGTGTTGGCCAGTGTTGATGTAAAGACCTAAAGCACAGAATCAGATAAGCAGGTGTTTACAGATTCTTGGTAAAGCAAACGAGAAACCTTAAGTGATTTCAGATTTTAAATTTTGCAGATTTTGTGCATGTTTGTGTGTGTGTGTGTGTGTGTGTGTGTGTGTGTGTGTGTGCATAGTAAACCTACACTTAACCTAAGCTAAATATAGAAATGTAAAATCAGGTTACACACACTGCACTAAGTAATGACTTGGGTGTGAGCTCATTGCACCCCTATTACTGAGCAGGGGCTTGGTAATAGATGTAATAGATGGGCCTGGTGTGCGTGTGTGTTTGTGTGTGTGTGTGTGTGTGTTGTGTGTACTTTACATTTTACAGTTTTTACTCTGATATGACACCCAGAAATTACGAAATGTTTAGTGTGCACATCAAAATTATATTATGCAGGAAAACAAGGTTTGATGCCTACATAGAACACCCACCTGTTTAGGCTATTTGTGTGTTGCATGTTCCACCCTGCATAGTATCATGCCTAATTACTAGGTGCATCGCCCTGTATTTATACCAGCGTGATCATGTGCAGGGCGTGCTCTATTTTGTCCTATACGTTCTGTTGTGTCAACTGCATTAAGTTCTTAAAGGTAATGTCTTGTAGTTGTGGTGGTGTTTCTTTTTAAGAAGGAACTCACTTGAGGATTTTTTACATAATACCATAATGCCATGCCAGTTCCCCATCCTTGGGTAAAATCTAAATTTTCTTTCTTATTGCCAGCCATCACTGTCCATGATGAAGTCCCTGGTGCATGCCATTAAGCTCTCCAGTAAGACAGACAATGGACCTGTTGGATAGTTATTCCATAGGCACATTATCAGACTGTTTTAATAGTACCCATAAAAGGGGATTCAGTCAACAAGGGTTTCCCATACGTTTTTCCTTTGCTGGACTGTAGATCCTATGTGGGTCGGATAACATTATATTACATTACACTGCTGAAAAATCGGTGCATGAAAAGGAACGTTTTAACAGCTCGATGTTCTGCAGTCCCTGAGTAAGTAGAGCGGGTCTGTGGTGGCCTAGAGGTTAAGGTACTGAAATATGGACCAGAAAATCCAGAGTTCAAATCCCAACTCAGCCAGGTTGTCACTTTTGGGTCGTTGAGAAAAGGCATAATGACACAATTGCTTGGATTGTATCAACTGTAAGTTGTCTGCTACATTACAAAAATGCCAATGCAAAAAATAAACTGTGAACATCAAAAGAATCCAGAACATTTTTCTTTTCCAGAGTAGCCTGGTCAGTAAATGCCTACAGCTAGTTTTTTTCTGCAGTAGACTGCTCATTACTGTACATTAGCTTGATTAGTACTGTAAATTATTAAACCTTAAGTACACGGTGAACTAGATTATAGTATTATTGCTGATAAACCGCTGTCTTTAAATGATTGTAATTTTCAAAGCAACTGTCCTGCAATAACCTCTTAAGTAAGCTTACTGTATACAAAAAAAAGAAATTCAGTTATTTCAGAAACAAATGGGAAAGTGACATATCTGAATACCCCAGAAAAAGGATGAGGGTATATTTTAGGCTATGGTCGAAATTTTGCCGCCATCTTGAAAACCACCATATTGGATCATGGGCAGGTTTGTAAAATGGGATGGTGGTCATGTAGCAAATACAACAAATACTGGAATTGTCTCAGAAATCGATTGCCACAGCCAGATTTGTAATTTCTCTTTTGGTTCAAAAGTTATCAACACAGTAATGTCATTTGTCACTAATGTCACTTGTTGTTGGTCACCAAGTCAGTTTCTGGTGATGTCCCCAATCGATGCATATTATTCTTACAGAATGTTTCTCTACAGTAGTCTGGCTAATTCTCTAATTTACCAAACCATAAATGTACACTATATCCAACATTACAGTATATTACTGTTAGACTGCTCCCAGTAAAAACCCATAAATTCTACGGCTGGTACATTATTAAAGAGTAATTATAATAGTAAGCTTACTGTAAACATCAATACAGTACAGCACATTTTTCCACCGTAGCCTGATCAGTAATGTAAATTATTAAACACTAAGTTTCCTCTATACAACAGTCAGTGACCGTAAATTCTACAGCAAGTTTTTTTGTTTTTTTTTTTGCAGTAGACCGCTCAAGACTGTACGTGATTAAAGCGTAAGCTTAAATGAAACGTCCACAGAGTACAAGACATTTCTACACAGTAGCTCGCTCAGTTTTTACAGCCACTGTTGTGCGTTAGCTAGGTCTGTACTGTAAATTATTAAACGCCAAGCTTACTGTGTTAAGCAGAATCAAGTACTGCAGTACAAAAGCAGCATGATTGTTGACAGCGAAAGGCTTTCATTTTGGTTGGCACTAAATTATTTAAAGAGTAAACTGTGAACAATATTAGAACGCACTGCTGATAAGCTGCTGTCGGTAAATGAACTGGTAATTTATTCAATGGTAAGCTTACTATATGCATTACAGTACATTACTTGAGGATATTTAGTTATCGTAGCTTCCACAGGTAGTTCTGTTCGTTGTGTCATGTTCAGTGTCTTTAAAAGACCTGGGCAGCTGGGACGTTGAAAGAGCCATAGAAACTCCCTGCGCACGCCCGTGCACGCGCGCGCACACACCCCTCTATTTAGGAAGTGTATACATTGGGTGGGGTGGGGGGTGGGGGGCAGCAGCTGGCAGCCTGCCCCATTATAACAACCCCCGCATACACACTAAACCCACAGCCTCACACACACGACCCCACCCAGAAACCACACGGACTAATCAGAGCCAATGATGGGTCAGCACCGGTCTGAGCTGCCACACCTGCCCCCTGGCTGGTGGGACTGTCCCATCTGGGACATATGTATGTCTGTTTATGTGCATGTGTGTGTGTGTGTGTGTGTGTGTGTGTGTGTGTGTGTGTTTATGGGCCTAACAGCTGAATGCATAGAAGTAAGTGGGTATGAAAAGAGAAGTGGTGGGAGGGGGATGACGAAAACAGAGGATGTTTGTGTGTGAATGGACACCACACCATACAAAGATGGCTATGCTAACACACATTGCACCATATTGTCCTCATACACACTGTCTGTGTAAAAATGAGAGTGCTTTGTTTATCTATCTATTACATAAGTCTAATTTATAGATAGATAGATAGATAGATAGATAGTTTCATCATGCTTTCAAGCTATGGGTGCTTTTATCAGACTAGGGGTGCCCCTGTGTGATTATATAATATACAGAGTGAGTTAAAAGCCAGAGGACACACTTTTATTTTAGAAACAAATGGGAAAATGACATATCTGAATACCCAAGCAAGTAATGGATGAGGGTATATGTTAGGCGACGTCTGGAATTTGGCCGCCATCTTGAAAGCCACCATATTGGATCAAGGGCAAGTTTCTACAATGGGATGGTGGTCATGTAGCATATCAAAGAATACCGGAATCGTCTCAGAGATTGCTTGCCACAACCCGGTTTGCAATATCTCTTGTGGTTTAAATGGTGTCAACACAGAAATGTCATAATTTGTTGTTGGTCACAGGTAACTCAAGATGGAATTGGTGATTCTGATGTCCGGGGAACACAGCTGCTGTATTATTGCGCAGACTTAAACAACCGATACCCAGATGCGTCACCAATTTCATACAGCACTGTTAAATGTTTTTTTTTTACGTTACAATAGTTCATCATAACAATTTAAGTAAAATGTTTGAAAATACATTTTGATACATAATTCATAGTTCACAATATTCCAGAGAGAACCATGTGATGTTACTGAATGCTTGACTTCTTGTCCGTGACGCCAACTCTCCTTGATCTTCTTTGTTCTTCAGGTAGTTCTTTTAAAGCTTTGTCGTGGGTTTTAGATCATTACGGTGCTACAGTATGAACCCTTGTTTACATTTGTTTATTCGGCTCCAGAAATCACACGGTATACAATATTACAAGTAAATGTATTGTAAGAGAAAAACATCACAATGAGAAATATTGGCACCTTTGTCTGACCTCCCTTAACCAACAGCTCAGAGTCTCTTATAAGCCTTAATAAGATTACAGATAAAAAGCAAGGAATCTGAGACACGCCTCAGTTGAGATTCTCTCCAGATCCTCCAGCTTCTCTAATCCTCTCTTCCATTTCCAGAGGTTTTAATGGGATTTAGGTTAGATGCCTGGGATGACCGTCTTAGCAGCTTGTTTCTGTGGTCAGTGTCCAGAGTCCAGCTGTCAGGATCTAATAGACATGCTAAGAGTGCAAGAAAATAATGAAGACGATTAACCATCATTCACTTAGGGTGCCAAGTAGGACCATGCATGATTATTTTGTCATTAAATGTACACACACACACACACACACACATATATATATATATATATATGTTCATGTGTTATATGTTGTATACCTAACGTAGAGTTAGTCAGTGTCAAACTGAATACTTTGTAAGCACACTTATTATTGACACTTTATTGATGTAAATGTCTTTATAAACATAATGAAATAGTTTGATTGTATTTTACTTAGCTACATCTCATCTACAGGTCTGAATGTTGAAGCCACTTTCCTTCCCTACAAATAAAGCAATAACTTATAATCGTAGATATTATTAGTTAAAATGAGCGAGTTGTGAGAAAGCAGATGGCCGCTTGGTTATATTATTGCACTTCTGTTCACTAATGGGATCGGGATCATTCAATACTGCTGCTCTATGCTGCATCTCTCCACCCCCAACACACACACATATAGACACACAATGAGAGGGCCAGCTGGTCGTTAGTTGTAGGTAAAACAGCACTAATTTCGTCTCTATATGATGACAGTGCATAAATTAGATTGAATCTGATCTGGATCAGATTCATATTACAGTCACTGTATTTATCAGCAAATCTGCTGGATCTAGTAGGACCTGATTAATGGAACTACAATACATAGTAACACAGTTCTTATTATTTGCTGGAATATACCAGCTTTTTCAGTATAATCTCCAGCTACTACATCTGTATTGTTTGTGTAATTACCACAAACAATCATTTCAGCACGTCTCAATGTACTGAGAAAACCACAGAAGACTTGTTCTCATGAAAATGACTCATCATGGAGGCCTGAATTAATTTTCATGTAATCAATAAAGGCTTAAAATATATAGCTGCGTAATGCAGATCTCCATCAAATGTATCAAGACGAACACATTCTTATGTAGTTTCATCCAACTTTTCAAACTAAATCTTTAAATGCTGTGTGTGTGTGTGTGTGTGTGTGTGTGTGTGTGTGTGTGTGTGTATGTGTGTGTGTGTGTGTGTGTGTGTTTTGTGGTATTGTGATGCCTGGTCAAACCCAGAGAA